>JAMPIV010006025.1:0-62500 GCA_024509875.1 Oreohelix idahoensis
GCGAAGAATATGCAAAGGTGGATGGTTCGATTATTTTCAAATCTATCATCTCATCCAACTCTTTCTCAACCTGTGCTTGAAAATGTATAGGTATAGGATAAGGTCTAACCCTAATAGGAGTATGGTCAGTTAGAACAATGTCATGTTCAATGACATGCGTTTGTCCAGGGATGTCAGTGAGTACATCCTGAAATGTTTGCAACATAGTTGAAACTTGTCGCTGTTCTCCTAGAGACAAATCAGGAGAGACAGTAACGTTCTTCCATGATTCACTAGAATGAAGTGGGATCATTGGAAGAGGAAGATTTACATCTGAAAAACTTGTTTCCTCATCCTGTATCACGGACAGTGATGAGTAATGACCATGTTGTACTGGAGAATTGTCCGTTGCTTGGAAAATGGGTTGCAAATAATCCGGACGTTCATGGAATTCAGTAAGCATATTGATGTGGAAGGTTTTATGCTTCCCATCAATATTGACAATATAGTCGACATCGGAAATTTTCGATATTATATCGTACGGACCTTTCCAAGAAATAAGTAGTCTGTTTTTCCTACAAGGTAGTAATACAAATGCTTTGTCACCAGGACAAAGTTGTCGTAAGCATCTCTTCTTATTGGCAAATTGCCTTGCCTTCTGTTTCGCAAATTCAGAAAAAGAAGTTGCTAATTTGCATGCTTCGATAATCTTTTGTCTCAACGCGATGACATATTCGTAGGATGACTTTGTGTCATCGTCAATATTGTCAGCTGTTATGAGATCATGAAGCAACGACATAGGGCCACGCGGACGCGCGCCAAAGACGAGT
The DNA here is from genome assembly GCA_024509875.1 of Oreohelix idahoensis. Taxonomy (NCBI): domain Eukaryota; kingdom Metazoa; phylum Mollusca; class Gastropoda; order Stylommatophora; family Oreohelicidae; genus Oreohelix; species Oreohelix idahoensis. The sequence goes on from JAMPIV010006025.1 coordinate 810, forward strand.
TCAAAGGGAGAAAATCCTGTATGTTCATTGGGTACCTCTCTGTAAGCGAAGAGGGCCGCAGGTAAAACTCTGTCCCAGTCTTGAGAATGATCCTCAGTTATCTTCCCTAGTAAGTTTTTAAGTGTTCTATTAAGGCGTTCGACCATACCATTAGACATTGGATGGTAGATACTACTTAAAGATCTATCTATCTGCAGCGTAGACATTACTTGAGACATGGTATCTGATATTAGTTGGGTGCCATGGTCTGACAATATCTCTCCGGGGAACCCCAGACGAGAAAATATAAGCCAAAGAGCATCTGCAATGTCAGCAGTAGTAATGCTCTTCAGAGGAATAGCCTCTGGCCAACGTGTGCACATATCAACACACGTCAAGATAAACTGATGTCCTCTGGCAGACTTGATCTTAAATGGACCAATAATGTCTATGGCCATTTTTTGAAACGGCCGAATAGGAATGTCCGCCGCCTGAATGGGTGCAGCATGCCGTGGACCTTTGGATTTAACTTCCTGACATACTTTACAAGATCGACAATAAATCCGTATGTCCTTGTTTACCAATGGCCAAAAGAAAGCCGCAAGGACTCTTGACTTAGTACGGGAAAAACCCATGTGTCCAGCACACTGAGAGTCGTGAGCGTGCTGCAAAATTTTAACTCTCAAATTCTTGGGAACCAGGATTTGAGAATGACTTGACGTAATGGAGTCTTGAACCATACGTACAAGTACGCCATTCTTCTTTATAATCCACGATTTACGACTTGTGTCTTTATTCGGATCACCTTTAGTTGCAAGAATGAAGAATTTCTTCAGAGTGGGATCATCTTCTTGCTGTTTTATAAACGAGTCACGAGAAATTACCAAGGGATCATCTTGGTTATGCACTTCATTATCTTCAGTAGATGAAGTTTGAGGCATATTAAGAGCCTGAGCTCTAGTGACTACAGCGTTAGCAATCTGCATGTTTTGCCTTTCCCACGCGGAAATTTGTTGCGGAGTGCATTCTTTGACTCCATGAATGCGACCGATGATGAGGTCAGCGATCGGATTCGGAAGAAGACATGCGTGTACATCTCCTGTAAAGAAAGGAGTAGCAATCCTAATGATAGCAGTAGAGTATTTCTCTAATGTGCCGCCAAATGTTACACATTTGACTACTTGTCCAGTGGCACGGGAAGGATCTACGAGTGACTGCCTAACACCAATTGTGGTGCATCCAGAATCAAATAGCACAGAGACTGGATTGTTATTTACTAAACCCTTATGTAAGACAAGAGAACCTCTTCCATCATGCGCGACTGATGCAGGAAGAGCAGGAAGAGGATGGCCACAGCTTAAAGTAGACACTGTGGTTGGCTCAAATAATGTTTTGCATTGGGGGCACTGAGATGCTCTCCCAAAATCAAAAGCGGCACATGCCATATTACTAGCATCATTATTATCTTTACTCTGTTTATAGGCTTCATGGGACTCTTGTTGTGCAGAGTTTGCCTGAAAATGTGGTTTATGTCTTTTGTTTTGAGATCTACCTCGGTTATTATCACCTCTGTAGTTATTGTTACCTCTATTGTAACCCCTATTTGGGTTTGAGTCATAGTTCCCTTGGTTACCATTATCATATTCATTATAATGAGTATCTCTGTAATTATGATCTTGATGACTCCAAGACGGATAACCCGGATAGTTTCTATAATTACTTCCTCTACGGAAGTTCCTATAATTATGACCACCCCTGTGTCGCGAGCTATCAGCTCGTCTCCAGTTCTTTGAAGAAGAACCCTGAAATGATTGGTTACCTTGGTTTTGATAACTATTATGGTTACCTTTTTTTATCAAATCTGTTTTGAGGTCCCTGAAATCTGTGTGAATAATTGGGATTGTATGGTGTTGCTGAAGCAACTGGCATACTCTCCTTAATCTTAGTGTTGCCAAAAGTCACGTCGGGGTGTGCAGTGACATATTGGGAACAATATTCTTCCATTTCCTTTAGAGATTTGGGTTTACGCTCATGTATAAATTCAAGGAATGGTTTGTTAACACATGACATAATCTTATCTCTGAGCAACAAATCCATAAGTCCTTCATACGTTTTTTCTGTTTTGGAAAGCTCAATCCAACGATCAACTGTGAGACGTGCCTTTGCAGTGAATTCTGAGAATTCTACACCTGTCTCAGGCACCATCGTCTTAAACAAAAGTCGATAGCCTTCCTGTTGCGTGAGAAATTCTCGCAACATCGTTTTATTACAATATATATTTTATAACGCAAGGGCAACAACTGCTTGAAATTTATAGTCACTTTTCTCTGTGAGCAGTTGTCTCCTCGCGTTGGTATTGAATGCAGTTAAGTTTGCTATGCTAGGCCGTTTTCTCAGAAAACGGTTGGCAACCTGTTGGGTTATCCTTTTAAGGTAATCATTCTTACGCTGGTTCGTAGTAAAGGTCCTTGCGTCTTAAGTTCTGAGCTGTGGTCATTTTGCGCTGGACTGCGCATGACTGGTCTTGCTTCTTGGTCGATCGATTTCCGCCCACCAGTCAGTGAGCGATTTTGAATAGCTAGGAAGATGCCTCGCTGAGAGGGGATCTCCGCTATTTTTTTGTTCTGTCAGGAATGTGAAGTCCTGTTAATGGATATTTCGTTTATTCGAGATAATACCTCTAGTGTATTTCCACATGCCGGGGAGGCGTAATATTTCTGTGTATTTCCTGAAGGCAAGGTAAATTAACTTTTCATTAACTCTATCGATTTTTGGTCGTGAGCGATTTTTGATTCATAGCCTGTCTTCGAAAGGCGTCGTCACGAGATGTTTTCCCAGCTCACATGTCGCTGTATTGTACTGCATCGGTTGATGCATGTCCCAAGGACCATTACTTGCTACTTTGTTACATGAACTAGGTTTGGAAAACCTTTGTTATCTAGAGGATATTTTTGAGGACATTATTTATACTTCGGCAGACGTGCCTGTCTTGCTGAAGTCAGATTAAGGAGAGTGAACTGATCTCATACATCTGGTTATCGTCTGGCTAAGATAGAAAGGGATGGAGAATTTTCCCGACTACATTACAGCCTTATAATGTATTGACATGCCTGTGAATCACCTTTATTATGATGCTGTCTACCGTCCATTGCTATACTGACATTGTTGCTGTGATAATGACTGTCTGATGTACCTACATATTCGCGTATACATTTTGTCACTGTGGCGTCCACAATAAATGATACAGAAAAACGTCACTAGCTGTTACAAGCATCATTGACTTTATACGTCGTGAGTTAACTGACGTCTTTGTATGGATTGCCCTGTTTTTGTATGATCATTGTTTGACTGTACATCATCTACACACTTCACAAAACCAGACCACGGGCACCATCACTCACCTCATGGTGCACGCGTCATTTGGCGGCCAATTACTCAATCATAATATAAATTGGGCGTCATCATTTGGTGGCCATAAGCTGGTTTGATCTGGTACCAGCAAACACGGGGTCCCTTACCCACTTCATTTTCAACAAGAATTCATCAGCATCCTTCAAGAAATTAACATTCTTCAAGACAGTCAACATCTTCAAAATTTTCAAAGTACTCGGCGTTGCCCGGTAAATGTGAAAATTGCAATTTTTGACTGAAACAGAAATTTGACAGTACCCGGCGTTGTTACATGTTGCCGGATAACTCGGACTGCTGTTTTCTTTTACGCAAGTCAAGCAAGTTGCTGCTGTCAAGGTTCCAGTGCTGTCGTTTTTTGTGAAGGTCAAGTGCCGGTTGAAACGGGTTGTTTTCTGAAGAAGGCCAAGTACCGATTTCCATCAACTTACTTTTGGATAAGAGGGTCAAGTGCCGAAACAACTCAACATACAGTATTTCAGAAGCTCTAGTACCATCGTGTTAGCAGTGGAAGCAGTTCAGATGTGCCATCATCGTTGGAGCTTCGCTCTTTAGGACGTTGATTGACATCCGTTTTTTTCTGCTGTTCTACGATTGGAAGCCTATAAGTTAAGTGGCCTGTTTGTACGTAAACTGTGCCCTTATACTTCTGCTGAGTCTTCTGTGTATCATCTCATTCTATTGTTATATGTTATTCGTATATTTATATGTTTATATTTCAGCGGGTTCTCGGTTGGGTGGTTCTCCCTTAGATCATGCCACGTCATAGAGGTCGTCTATTGTGAGCGTTTTCTGTAGGGTGAGCAAATTTCCGATACTGGAATTTGCTAAGCGACTTCTGTTGCTATTTATGTTAGTTGTGATGACATGTATTAATATTGTTTTCGTTATTATTTCGCATTCTTTAGTTTTGTTTTGATTTGTTTGTATTTGTTAGCCTACTCTTGACTATAGTTTAGTTTCATACAACATTTTTGTTTATACACTGTGGTGTCATGTATTTTGTTTAATTCTATCGCAGATATCGTCACATTTTTTGTGATATTTCATTAATTTCTGCTTTATTTTTAGTTGATTTCTGCGAACGTTTTTGTATTGTTGCTGATCTTTGTTATTGTTTACATTGTTATTGTTTACATTGTTTGCATTGTTTACATTTTCAATGTTTACATTCTGCATGTGTTTACATAGTCATTGTTTACAGTTATAGTAATTAGTTAATGGGCTATGCTAATGCACTGTTACTACTACACTGATGATAAATGAATGATGAATAGTGTCGTGCACTATTGAATGAGAAGTGCACTTATGATCAAGAATTGAGTGTTGATATTTCATATACAAGTTCTTTGATTGGAGACTTGTTTCCCACAGAGACTGGGATAATATAATGTGATGTGAATATACAAGTGCTTAATTAAGACTTGTTACACTTAGGTTTGAAATAAATTAGTTAATTATTTCAGGTTTTTGAACTCATATTATTACTCATCATGTCTACATTTGAGCACTTTATTGAGCAGGGTAAATTGCTTGGGAAGACTGGTGATAAGTTAGAAGAATTTGCAACTGCTCGATATGATAAAGCAATGGAAGCTGAACAAAAGAAACTGCAGATGCAGGTGGAGGAAAAAAGATTCCAAATGGAAATGGAAAAACAAAAAAGGGAATCAGAAGCTGAGGAAAGAAAACTCCAGCTAGAGGCTGAAAATAAAAGACTTGAAAAAGAAGCTGAAAATAAAAGACTTGAAAAAGAAGCTGAGAATAAAAGACTTGAAAAAGAAGCTGAGAATAAAAGACTTGAAAAAGAGGCTGAGAATAAAAGACTTGAGAAAGAAGCTGAAAGACTTCAAATAGAGGCTCAGGCTGAGGAAAGAAGATTACAGAGAGAGTCTGATGAGAGGAAAGAGAAAGCAAAAATGGAACATGAAGAAAAGGTCTTAGCTTTAGAGTTGGAAAAATTGAAATTGATGAACATGAGTAATGGTAATGATTCAAACAAGGGTTCATCTTCTGGTAGGGCTAATAATGATACTTTTAAGATTAAGTTACCAACATTTAGTCCTTCCAGTGATGACATAATGTTCTATCTGGACAGATTTGAACAAGCATGTACAGCTCATAACATAGACAAAGCAAAATATGTTTATCAGTTATCAGGGATACTGACAGGTAAAGCTCTAAGTATATTAAATATGGTGGATGAACCTGACAAGAACAATTATGAGGTTGTCAGGGCCGCTTTGTTAAAGAAATATCAGCTTAACGAAGACGGCTATCGTCTACAATTTAAAAACATGGTACCTGAAAATGGAGTTGAATTCTCCGAGTTTATTGCAAGAATACGCATTACTTTCTCACGATGGGTTGAACTATCTAAGACGGAAAAAACTTATGAAGGACTTATGGACTTAATACTTAGAGACAAAGTCATGTCGTCTGTCAATGAGTCTTTCCTTGCTTTCCTTCATGAACGTAAACCTAAAACAATAAAAGAAATGGAAGATTTCTGTTGCCAATATGTAACTGCGCACCCACACATAACCATGGGTAACTCTAAGGTGAAAGAAGGTTTACCGGTTGCTTCGGCAGCACCGTATGGTCAAAACTTTGCTCGTAGATCCCAACAAAATTTTGATAGAAAGGGCAGCGGTAATTTCTGTCAAAATCATGGAAATCAATTTCATGGTGATTCTTCTTCGAAGAATTGGAGACAACCTGATAGTACTCGTTACTATCACCCTAATAATTATAGGCATTTCAAAAGAGGATATGGTAATAGAGGTTATTCCTGCCGAAGACCTCAAAACCAAACAAATAGATGTTCGCATCAATGTGAACATGATAGTAATCGTGGAAACTGGAATTCGAATCATGATAACAATTACAATAGAGACAATAATAACTGCAGAGATAATAATAACTCTGATAACTTCAGAGGTAATAATAGTCGCGGTAGGTCTCAACACACAAAAAAGAGATATCAGCAGGCTAATTCTGTACAACAGGAAACTGAGGGAGCCTGTAATCATGTTGTTGATAATAAAAACTTTGACGCTGTCACTGGTTCTACTTTTGACTTTGAGAGAGCAAACAAATGCCCCCAATGCAGTACTTTATTCGAACCGGGTACCATAACTACTTTGAGTTGTGGTCACCCTCTTCCCGCTCTTCCTGCTGCTGTTGCGCATGACGGGAGGGGTTCTTTAATCCTACATAAGGGTCTTGTTAATGATACTCCGGTCTCACTACTTTTCGATTCCGGATGCACCACTATTGGTGTTAGACAATCGCTTGTAGATCCATCTTGTGCTACAGGAAAGGTTATTAAATGTGTCACATTTGGCGGCACTCTAGAAAAATATCCTACTGCTGTAATTCGCATTGCCACTCCTTTCTTTACTGGAGATGTGCATGCTTGTCTCTTACCTAATCCTATTGCGGACCTTATTATTGGTCGTATTCACGGAGTTAGGGAGTGTACCCCACAGCAGATTGCTGCTTGGGAAGATAATAACATGCAAGCTACAAATGCAGTGGTTACAAGAGCACAAGCTCTACAAACACCCGAAACTTCACTGAATAGTGATAATGAAGTTGATAGCCAAGATAGTCACTTAGTAATCACTCGTGACTCTTTCATAAAATTGCAAGAAGAAGATCCTTCTTTAAAAAAATTCTTCATTCTTGCGAAGAAAGGTGATCCGAATCAGGATACAAATAGAAAATCTTGGATTGCAATGAGAAACGGCGTACTTGTACGTATGGTACAAGATTCGACTACGTCGGTGCATTCGCAAATTCTTGTTCCCAAGAGCATGAGAGTGCAAATATTGCAACATGCTCATGACTCGCAATGTGCTGGACATATGGGTTTTGCCCGTACGAAGTCGAGAGTCCTTGCGGCTTTCTTTTGGCCTTTTGTCAACAAGGACATTCGTATTTACTGCCGATCATGCAAGGTATGTCAGGAGGTCAAATCTAGAGGACCACGACATGCTGCGCCTATCCAGGCTGCTGACATTCCTATTCGGCCGTTTCAGAAAATGGCCATAGATATTATTGGCCCTTTTAAGGTCAAGTCGGCCAGAGGACATCAGTTCATCCTTACATGTGTCGATATGTGCACACGTTGGCCAGAGGCTATCCCTCTTAAGAGCATATCTACTACAGATATCGCAGATGCTCTTTGGTTGATATTTTCTCGCTTGGGGTTCCCCAGAGAAATATTGTCAGACCATGGCACTCAACTCATATCGGACACTATGTCACAGGTAATGTCTACCTTACATATTGAACGATCTCTCAGTAGTATCTACCATCCTATGTCTAATGGGTTAGTTGAGCGTCTGAATAGAACGCTCAAGACTTTGCTTGGTAAGATAACTGAAGATCATCCTCAAGATTGGGACAGGGTTTTACCCGCGGCTCTCTTTGCCTATAGAGAAGTCCCTAATGAACACACAGGATTTTCTCCCTTCGAACTTGTCTTTGGCGCGCGTCCGCGCGGCCCTATGTCTTTATTACACGATCTCATCACTGCCGATGATATTAGCGATGAAACTCAATCCTCATATGAGTATGTCATTGCTCTTAGACAAAAGATCATTGAGGCATGTAAGCTAGCAACTGCTTCATCAGAAATTGCTAAAGAGAAGGCAAGGCAGTTTGCTAACAAGAATAGATGTCTACGACAACTTTGTCCAGGTGACAAAGCATTCGTCCTACTCCCCAGTAGGGAAAATAGACTTCTTATTGCATGGAAAGGTCCGTATGCAATAGTCTCTCGGATTTCCGATGTTGACTATGTGGTCGATATTGATGGAAAGCATAAAACTTTCCACATAAACATGCTTTCGGAATTTCACGAACGTCCGGACTATTTGCTGCCTATTTTCCAGGCAACGGATGATGCTCCTGCACCTCACGGTCATTATTCATCCCTGTCTGTCATACAGGATGAGGAATCTACCTTCTCTGATGTCAATCTTCCCCTTCCAGTGGTTCCATTACATTCCACGGAATCTTGGAAAAACGTTTCTGTTTCTCCTAATCTTTCTGGTGACGAACATCGACAAGTCTCGTCGATGTTACAAACATTTCAGGATGTTCTCACTGACATTCCTGGACACACAGATGTCATAGAACATGACATAATTCTTACCGACAATAATCCAATTAGGGTTAGGCCTTATCCTATCCCTATACACTTTCAGTCGCAAGTGGAAAAGGAATTGGATGAAATGATTCAATTAAATATAATTGAACCATCGACTTCACCATATTCTTCTTCCATGGTTATTGTCCGGAAGAAGGATAAGAACATACGAATTTGCGTTGATTATCGCAAATTGAATCAGGTCACAAAGTTCGATGCTGAACCGATGCCTTTGTTAGAAGATCTACTGATTAGACTTTCTAATTCTAGATTCTTCACTAAACTTGACTTGTCTAAAGGTTATTGGCAAGTGCCTTTAGCAGAGCATGCCAAACCTCTTACTGCTTTTTCTACACCTAGGGGTCTATTTCAATGGAATGTTATGCCTTTTGGTCTCATGAACGCCCCTGCCACTTTCGTTCGCATGATGCGTCGAATTCTGTCACATCGTTCGGATGTCATCGCATACTTAGATGACATCTGTCTCTTCAGTGATACCTGGGAAGATCACTATTTAGGGTTATATGACTTACTGTCCACTCTACGTGAGAATAATTTGACAGCAAAACCTTCTAAAGCTTTTGTTGGTTTTGGTGAAATCTCTTTCCTGGGTCATCGTGTTGGTCATGGTCTCTTGAAGACAGAAGACCACAATACTTCCAAAATACTGAACATCTCTGTTCCTAAAACGAAGAAACAAGTTAGGAGTCTCTTAGGTTTAATTCAATTTTATGGGAGATTTATTCCAAATTTATCTTCAATCATGGCACCTCTCTCAACATTGTTGAAGAAAGGTTCGCCTAATCTGGTCCGTTGGTCTGAAGAATGCCAATCTTCACTAGACCAAATCAAGAATATATTTTCTTCTCCTCCCATCTTAAGATTACCTACTCTTGATAGGACTTTTGTTCTTCGGAGTGATGCTTCATCCACTGGGATTGGAGCAGCACTGATGCAAGAATATGCAAATACTCTGCATCCTGTTATGTACATTTCTAGAAAACTAAATGCGGCAGAGAGGAACTACTCGGTTTTAGACCGTGAGTTGTTAGCGATGGTTTGGTCAATTCTAAAACTACAAAGATTCCTCCTGGGCGCACATTTCATTCTAGAGACTGATCAGAAAGCTCTTACAGCTATTCAGACTAAGAATTTGAAGAGTTCGAGATCCACTCGATATGCTATAGCTCTTCAACCTTTTCACTTCACGGTACGAGCTATCCGTGGTGCGGATAATGTGATGGCTGACATTTTGTCTAGATGCCCACATGACTCCAACTAATACTTCTGTCCTATATTTCCATATATTACAGAGTCATAACACACCTATATTACTACAATAGATTAGCACATCTGTACTCACTTTATATGTACACACTATCGTGCTTTGTTATCATCTTCTTCTGTTCGTTTTTTAAGATGATAGAGAAAGACTGAGTGGTTAATATAAGGGCCGTTAGTTTACTAAACAGCCACAATTATTAATAATGTATTGTACCTTATGAAGCATATTAGTTATTAATTAGCATTATATTGCTTGTACTTTCTCAGAATGTCATTGACGAGCTGAGGACTTACCTTACTATTATCAAGCATGACGAGTTCTAGATTGTGTACTTACCCTCGGAATGCCAGAGGATATGTCCTGGATCGTCATGTAGTTTAACTTTACTATGTACTTATGTCATTACATGTCAAATAATGTACTATTTAAATTTTCCTATCAGATTTGTACATCCATTTTTAAAGACAATATTAGATTATGCTATTTATTGATGTCTATGGTAACTTGCATACGTATATTGTGTTTACATGCTAACGTGATGTGTGTTGGTGACACCTCCCCGATGTGAATATTTTTTGAGACATATTTATTTTTCTGTTGAGGTATATCCTCACCAGACACTCTATATTTAGCCTCATGTTAGGCAATTTAATTAATTATCAGCGCATAATTCGTGCGTTTTGAGCCGCTTATCGCATGCTCTTTGATATTTAAAAAAAAAAAAAATATGTTCCACATTTTTTTTTTTATCGGGAGGAGGTGGTGATATGTTGCGTGAGAAATTCTCGCAACATCGTTTTATTACAATATATATTTTATAACGCAAGGGCAACAACTGCTTGAAATTTATAGTCACTTTTCTCGGTGAGCAGTTGTCTCCTCGCGTTGGTATTGAATGCAGTTAAGTTTGCTATGCTAGGCCGTTTTCTCAGAAAACGGTTGGCAACCTGTTGGGTTATCCTTTTAAGGTAATCATTCTTACGCTGGTTCGTAGTAAAGGTCCTTGCGTCTTAAGTTCTGAGCTGTGGTCATTTTGCGCTGGACTGCGCATGACTGGTCTTGCTTCTTGGTCGATCGATTTCCGCCCACCAGTCAGTGAGCGATTTTGAATAGCTAGAAGATGCCTCGCTGAGAGGGGATCTCCGCTATTTTTTTGTTCTGTCAGGAATGTGAAGTCCTCTTAATGGATATTTCGTTTATTCGAGATAATACCTCTAGTGTATTTCCACATGCCGGGAGGCGTAATATTTCTGTGTATTTCCTGAAGGCAAGGTAAATTAACTTTTCATTAACTCTATCGATTTTTGGTCGTGAGCGATTTTTGATTCATAGCCTGTCTTCGAAAGGCGTCGTCACGAGATGTTTTCCCAGCTCACATGTCGCTGTATTGTACTGCATCGGTTGATGCATGTCCCAAGGACCATTACTTGCTACTTTGTTACATGAACTAGGTTTGGAAAACCTTTGTTATCTAGAGGATATTTTTGAGGACATTATTTATACTTCGGCAGACGTGCCTGTCTTGCTGAAGTCAGATTAAGGAGAGTGAACTGATCTCATACATCTGGTTATCGTCTGGCTAAGATAGAAAGGGATGGAGAATTTTCCCGACTACATTACAGCCTTATAATGTATTGACATGCCTGTGAATCACCTTTATTATGATGCTGTCTACCGTCCATTGCTATACTGACATTGTTGCTGTGATAATGACTGTCTGATGTACCTACATATTCGCGTATACATTTTGTCACTGTGGCGTCCACAATAAATGATACAGAAAAACGTCACTAGCTGTTACAAGCATCATTGACTTTATACGTCGTGAGTTAACTGACGTCTTTGTATGGATTGCCCTGTTTTTGTATGATCATTGTTTGACTGTACATCATCTACACACTTCACAAAACCAGACCACGGGCACCATCACTCACCTCATGGTGCACGCGTCATTTGGCGGCCAATTACTCAATCATAATATAAATTGGGCGTCATCACTTCCTCACTTAGCTGGTATTTTTTTTATCAAAGCCGCCCTAATGACATCATAATTATCCTTATCTGCTTCTCCTACAAGGCATAATCTAGTCAAAGATTCACCTTTCAAGTTTTCTGCTAATTGATTAGCGTATTGTGATTTATCCACATTATGTGTACGACAAGAACGTTCAAATCTATCCAGCCAGAATGTAATATCGTCACTGGACTGATTGAACGGTGGAACCTTAACCTTGTAAGTAGAAGGTTTACCATTACCACTAGATGCCTGATTAACATTACTCATACTTGTCAATCTCAATTTCTCTAACTCAAATTCATGTTCTCTTATTGCTTTTTTTTCTTCAGCTTCTCTGTCTAATCTTTTTTGTTCAGCATCATTGTCTAATCTTTTTTGTTCAGCTTCCCTGTCTAATCTTTTTTGTTCAGCATCCCTGTCTAATCTTTTTTGTTCAGCTTCCCTGTCTAATCTTTTTTCTTCAGCATCACTGTCTAATCTTTTTTGTTCAGCAGCAGCTTCTCTTTCTAATTTTTTTTGTTCAGCTTCAAATCTCCTTTGCTCCATCTGCATCTGCAATTTCTTTTGTTCAGCAGCAGCCTCAGCTTCTCTTTCCAATCTTTTCTCTTCAGCCAGAGCTTTTCTCTCTTCTGCAGCAGCTTTTCTCTCTTCTGCAGCAGCTTTTCTCTCTTCTGCAGCTAATGCTTTGTCATATTGAGCAACCGCCCATTCTTCTAATTGTTGACCAGTTTTATCAAGGGATTTCCCTTGTGTAATGAAGTATTCTAATGTAGACATGATGTCTAACAATAATACTAATCACTTGAAACAATAATAATACCACAAGTTCTTAATGACTTGATTAATCAGTACACTATCCCAATATCTGTGGGTCACCAGCCTTAATAAGGTCTTGTATAACAGTAATAATAATCAAGTACTGGTTTATACCATAATCCAAGTGCAGTGCACAGGCAATAGTGTCTTATGAAATATACCTATATAAAACATATGTCAACCAACAGAATACATAAAGTACAAATAGGACTGACAATACGAAAACGTTAGCAGAAATCAAATAAATCAAATAGGGAAATCAATGAAGATAATCACTGAATCTGCAAGGGATAACAACACAAATGACGTCACAGTATATGAATATAAATTGTGAATAGAACTAAAAGATAGAAAAGGGTAGACCAACAAATTACAAACAAATCAAAACAAAACTAAAGAACAAAGAAATATTACAAAAATAACAATAATTACAGTCTTCACAGCTAACACAAAAGCAACAGTTGTCGTAGCAAATTTTCAATCAAGAAAATTGCACCTATAGAAAACGCCCACAACGGACCCTCTATGACGTGGGATATTCTGTTGTGAGGACTCCGCCCAACCTAAACACAACCCGCTGACATAGAAACTAACATACTATACAAACAAATAACATGTAAACATAAATATATAAATTATGTGTATGATAGAATGTGTTGCAAAATAGGCTCAGTTTTACAGTAATGGCAAAGTTATTTTTATGAAAATAAACAAACTGCCACTTTATTCAATTACACATTCTGGCCTTAAATATTAAAGTTCATATATAGAAAACAAGAAGATCCATCGATGAAAATAGGACTTCTTAGTTCAATAATACTGTCTTCCTGTTAATATTGACAAGAATTGATCCAACTGTTCTGTGAAACTCTGTAATGTCTAATGTAAGAATGTCAACAACGCTGACCTACATACTGCATTCACTTGACAGGTCACGTGACGAAGTGTTGACAAAGAGCAAACCAATACTGCAAGTGTGTCGTATCAGCCACAGGAAACGGTCTGGTATCGGTAATCTGTTGACTTCTCAACTTCTGCGAGGTCAAACCCAGAAAGCTGGTCCACCAGTTGATAAAGTCTCTTTTTGGAAGACGTCATCATCATCAGTTGATAAATTCTCGTAAGGTGGATGGACGTCATCATCATCAGTTGATAAACTCTTAATACAAGACCCTTGCCCTGAGCAAGAGACATGCTGAAAAAATCTGAAGCTCACTCGAACATCACCAGAGTTAAATACTGTGTTGTTGTGTTGCTCGTGGTTTGAGTATGGAATGTCAACTTGACCTACACAGTGGTGTGTAGACATAGATTGAGTGTATAACATGCGAATGATAAGAAGAGTTCGTGGTGTTGACAAATGTTCTTTTCTCACACTCATGTATGGCTGGAAGTCATCGACACCAACGACTGTGTACCTTTACTACAGTTTAATTTGGACGTACACACTCGACAGCACAGATAGTGACAAATCACAGGTTGGCATAATACATCATGGTACAGTGGATAAATGGTCTTGCAATGTTACATGGGCACTCATGTAGAATAATAGTATAATGGACTGTCAGTAGCCAAGCACTCAGTATTGCCCATATATATATATCATCTGAGTTTACTGACAAAGCACGTCAGATTATAAACAATGTCCAAGATGGCTTCTAGACCTAACCTCGTCTAGCGAAGATTCCTTAACATAATGTCTAGCACAGATTTTTCCATATAATCAAATTGAACCGCTAGCAATGGGTTCTCATGTGTAGCAGTGATCTCTGGACTAATCAAGCGATAATACGGGCATCCCTTTTCTCTTCTTGAAAGTCACTAAATGTTTGGTTACAAGATGGCTTCTCTCGTGAGCTGTCACTCACGTTTGGATACAGATAATGAATCTGTCTTAAAGTTAGTCATTCATTAAATGTTTCATTGCTCTGTAGATTCTATCATGATACAATTGACTGCATTCTACAGGATATAGTGCTGCTAGGAATCAGAGTCGTTTTCCATCTAGTTAAATGCATCCTCTCAGATGTACAAAATCGTACCTATCGAAAAACGGTGGCTTCGTACGAGAGTTCAAAAGAGTATCTTTTATTACCTGGGTATCAGAAATATGATTCTGCCATTCCTTGGCAATAAGAATGAACACTGGGGTAAAGCATACATGATAGGTCTAGACGACTATCACTTTCCCCATAAATATAGAGATCACTTTTTCCGGCTACAAGCCGACATAGAAAAACACAGCCCATCATCAGGGCGAAGCCAAAACACACCTCTCTAACGACACATCCGCCGAACAGCCTTTGACCTCTCTAGAGACAAAAGAACATATAGTTCGACTTAGATATGTAAAGATATACAGATATAAGACAGACTCGTCCTACTCAGACAAACAATACACATAAATTCAGGCCATAGATATTCTGAAGCAAGAACAATCTATTACTACCCAAACAAAGAATAAATCGCAGTAAAACTGGATTCATCCGCGGAGTTCGATCGAAAGAGACGACACAACTTTCAAGGGAAGTAACTCAATAATGACTTTTCCTTAAGCACTAAAAAGTATCTATTTTGTTTACAAAATATTTGCGAACATAACAAGTATATCAATGTATAATATTGTAAGATATCAAAGACTGCACGTAACAGGTAGCGTCCACGTTTTACTGAAAAATGTGAAGGTGTGACATTAGCTTCTACGTTCCGCTATAAAATGCGAAGGTCTTACGCCTGGGTGTATTTTCTCCCGTACCGTGCGAAAGTCTTGCGTTAGCGCTACAAAGAAATGAAAGTGGAGGTGTACATACAAAATTAAAGAATCGACAGGAAATATGTAATTATCTTAACGGCGACCGGACAATTCTCAAACAACTTTAAAGCCGAGGCATAGGCACTAAAAACATCTGCAGTTACCATCATGGTAAATAAAGATTTTACTAGAGACAAGATAGTGTTCCTCTGTCAGTTAACACAACCCCCAGGAACAATAAAACAATTAATTAGACAGTCTGGCAGAAGCACTAATGAAAACGAGCTACGAATTCAATAAGTAAAGTACAGAGGAATATAATGGAAATGAGAAGGTAAATAAACTTGCCAAAGAAGAAGGAGTTAAAATACAAACAGAAGATAGGGCTAAATACGAATACAGTATATAAAATCAATAATCAGAAATAATTTTACAGAAAAACAGCAGAACTAACATCCAGAACCCGATACTGCAGAGCCATATTACACACTACCAAGTGATAATTTTCAGACCTAGAACCGGCTATTGGAGACTCAAATGCCAACAGTACAACAAACCGAAAATCTGACAGACAGATCCATGTGTGGAGTACAAACAAACAGTAGAACATTTGCTCCAAGACTGTCGGTTCCCAGTTGAGAAAAAGCTGTATGGTGATGAGAGAAGTCTGAGACAGACAGCCAGCTTTAAAAGATAGACAGATCTGGTTATTTAAAAGCGAGCGACGAAGAAGAAGAATCTGTAGAATGTGAAAGTTTTACGGTAACGTTTGGTTTGGTTTGGTTTGGTATTAAGGACTATCTTCATTGCACACGGACAACTCCATCAGTGCTCCGATCTCCTCTCTTAGATCACACAAGGAAGATCTCAGTACAGTGCATGAACTCCGTAGCACCGGCGAGAATCCCAGTGTGTGTATATAGCAATCACACATTCTATAAATGTTTTTATGGTGGGTAGGTTTCAAAATTTTTTAATTTTGCCAGGGCAGCGGCCTTATGCCCTACTCTTTACGATTTCCAACTGCCGTGGGATTTTTAACTTGCACACGGGACCTCCTACTTGTTCGCCCTTATCCGAGAAGGCTAGGCATCCGATCTCACTACACAGGAGACCAGGGGGAAGTATGACATCATTAGGACCACTGGTTCTGGACAAACAATTTCCATAAATTATATTCCCTCAACTGGGAATCGAACCTGGTACCTCTAGAATTCGAGGCGGACGCCATACCTCTTAGCCACTCCGACCCCCTACCGGGTTGCAGAAAGTAAACATGGAGAACAACAAAAACAACAATCAAAAAACTACAGACTTTTATAAATGAGTACTCGATTAGAATAGAAAGATTAAAATGGTATGACAAGGTTACCAACGTGGAACTGATGACAAGAACCAGACAAGTGCCAGTGGAACAAGAGATGAGAAGAAGACGATGGCGATGGATAGGACACACACTGAGGAAACCTGTTGATAGCATTACAAGGCTGTCCTTGTTCTGGAACCCCCAGGGCAAGAGAGGCAGAGGTAGACCAAGAAGCACATGGAGAAGAGAGCTGGAAACAGAGGTGAAAATGATGAGAACGTGGAAAGAACTTGAGATGATGGCACGTGACAGGAGGACTTGGCATGTGTTTGTTGAAGGCCTATGCTCCTTGGAGAGCGTAAGGTTGTGAATGAATATTTCACCACCATACAACAGAACTTTCACCACCATACAACAGAACTTTCACCACCATACAACTGAACTTTCACCACCATGCAACAGAACTTTCACCACCATACAACAGAACTTTCACCACCATACAACAGAACTTTCACCAGCATACAACAGATTTTCACCACCATACAACAGAACTGACTAGACATTTGAGTTGATGATTTTTATTTTTGTGTCGGAT
The DNA here is from genome assembly GCA_024509875.1 of Oreohelix idahoensis. NCBI lineage: Eukaryota > Metazoa > Mollusca > Gastropoda > Stylommatophora > Oreohelicidae > Oreohelix > Oreohelix idahoensis. The sequence continues at coordinate 18,126 of JAMPIV010006025.1, forward strand.
TTGATTTCTTTTAATCTCCATATAATTCCCCAATACCATGACCGGTCCTCTTGCCGTTTGTATTCCTTTGTGATACCATAAACGGGCTTTTGCCGTGGCGATTTATGCAATAATTTGTTTTACACGATGCGTTTGCTAGGCCTTTCTTAGTCACTCTCTAACCGCGCGTGGTGCTGCTGTGTAGTAATCTAGCATTCGCTTCTAGCGTCCAGCCTGAAAATCGAGTCTGTCTTTCTTTTTCACATTTCAGTATTTTTTGTATATTGTCGTATTGAACATTGTTGATTGCTAGGCATTCTTTTGTTGATGTAATTATTTATGTTGTTCCTGTTTGCTTGGATTTAACAGAAAGGCGTATGAAATGAATTTCCGTTCTTACTTCGAAGTCGGAGGACGATTGAGATAACGAGGGGTGGGATTTGTGGTGATTAAGGTTAACAATCGGAACTACAATCTGTGAATGAGCGCTGGAAATGTCTGTCAGAGGGTTCTTTCTTTGTCTGTTTGTTTATTTCTTTCTTTCGTCTATCGTCTATCGTTATTTCTATTTCTTCCTTACTTTTCTTTGTTTGTAGCTGGATCCTTTGCAGGAAACCTGCACCAAAGCGTCCTTGTGCATTTACTGCAGTTATTTATGTAGCAATTTGTCTTCCATTATACGGTTGCCATCAGGGCCTCTCTCTTGACCTCTGTGAAGGCCTGGTTGCCATCAGGGCCTCTCTTGACCCCCGGGAACAGCCCCCAAACCCCCGTGAACAGCCCGTGACCGTATAATAGTCGTGATAACGCAATACTATCTTAAAATAAAAGATGTGTATATCGTGGTCGTACTAGTCCAATGGTCTTATATTTGTATGTGCATACTAGCACGTATACCTGTCAAAAACAGTGGTGTGAAAGAATTAAAGCCAGCCTCTTAACATTCCAGCATCTACAGCACATTTGGAGGACTGAGGATCTTGCTTGGAACTCATTTTGTTGATTCTGAACGAAATTAATTAAAAAATATGTTAAAGTTGTGAAATAAGAATTGTTATTTTTGCCAATCTTCAACGGATCTAATTTGTTTCTTTCTTTGCTTTTCACTGAAAAAAATCAGACTGCGAAAAGCGTAATGAAATATGTGTAATCATATCGCTTCTAAACAAATTTTTTTTTTATTTCGCTTATTTTTTATTAAATAAAAGAAGTATACAACTAATTGTTTTCAGATGCAGTTTTAAAAACATAATGTTAATGATTCTTACCGTCCTACACCTACGAATTAGCTTGTAGTAACAATGAAAACACCGTCAATATTTGCTGCTGAGACAGCTGTGGCGCCCTATAACAGCGTTACATCGAGATTTATATTATTACTGGAGCACTTGTAATTTTGGACATTCGTTACAGAGCGCAAAGATACATTCCTATAATTGTGTGATATTCCGTTAGCTCGAAGGCTTCAGTGTTACTATTAAGGAGATAAATTGATGGCAATGCTCAAAGACGCCGTGGTTATATCAGACAGAAACAGATACATATTCTTGGAGTACTTTATTTGGTAGTTATTAATTTGCCTTGGCGTCTGGTAGTTTTCGAAAAGTCCACCCATGAGATGTTTTTGATGTAGTGTAAAGTCAACAGAGCTGGGTTATAGATAGTGGGACGTATTCTGTGCAACAAGAATCGAAAAAAAAAAAAAATTGACGGTATGGTGTATTAACGAAGAGGAGGTACACGAAGTTCAAGAGGAATCTGTTTAAAGTACATAGTTATGTACAGTCTAAAAGTAATCTTTTGTACCGGATACTTATATAAGGTTTAACAATAATCGGTTTTACCGTATAATTAAGCACAATTTAACAGTAATTTGTTTAACCGGGTAATTGTTTACAGTGCAGCAGTAATCTGGGTTACCGGATAATTGTGCATAGTTTAATGGAAATTTGTTTTGCATGAAAACTGTACAGTAGACAGTATTTGTTTTTGCCGGGTTCGATTCCACGGTAACGGCATGCTCCAGTCTACCCAACTATAAATGGGTGCCTGACTCTGCTCTTGAGTTAGGACAGGAAAAGGCAGCGAGGAAGGGAATTGGTCACCTCACTTCTCGATGCTGGACCTAATAAAATGAAATCTCTAACACTTTACTCCCCTACGTCAGTATCGGCTATGGGACGACCTTTACTTGTTGTGACTTATATCGACTTGATGCATGGAGGCATATCTGAAGTCATCTTTATATGACCACCAGCTATGGCCTTTGAGGCTAATTACACCCTCATTGACTCTTGAAATCATCCACACACTTTAGAGATTCCCCCTGTGGTGAAACATGTTGAGAATTCAGCATTGCACACTAAGCTTGGAGGAGTCACTTGAACCCCGGGCGTAACTCTGGATTTTACCTGGTTGGCTACATGCGGGAAGATCTCACTATGGACCCATTGACAGGCAGGGGAAGCTGAGAAGTGACCCTGTGCAGGATGTGACAATTCCTTGGGAGAGCCCGGAACTAGAGCACAGTATTTTATCTTTGCATATTTGGAGAGGCCGCTTGGATGGCGAGAAATGCACAGTAAGCCACGCGCTTCTTCCTCCTAGCTTAGGACCAGATGTGATGGTCCTTTAAATGCAAGCCGAGCTGGAGAAACTGAAGCTCATGATTTCAACTCAACATATTTCGGAATGGCAGAAAAGCCACAGGAAAAGCCTAGATCTACAGTGTAGATAATACCAAGAAGTCTTTAACTTGGCATTGGCTGCAATAGAGCGAGAAGCTCAGAAGTCCTAGTTAAACAACAACTTACTTACTTAGTCGTTCCCCTTCTACCGTGAGGTGTAGGGGTTAAACAACAACAACAATAATAAACAACCACAACAATATCGAGTTTAACGGAAATTTGCGTTACGTTATTCAGTAATTTCTCTTCTCGCTCTATAAGAAGCATGCAACGAACACTGTAGCTGGCTACCTTGTATGAAGTCTGCATCAGTTATCTTTTTTTACAAGATGATGTTCTCAGCAGCGCTGTGGTGTCAGAGTCGTGGAGTCGGAGTCAGGAAAAATATGTTCCGTCTCCCAATGTTACGAGACGCGGATCCACATTTGATCCATGCAAGGGAGATGGGCGCTTAAACAAATTTGAAACAACATTTTTAAAGTAGTAGAACTTCCAAAACCACTTTCTTGTTAACGTACATCAATTTTTACATATAGTTGGAACACTTCTGTTGATTCTGATCATAAATAAAGTTTTTATCACAGTTGGAAATTTGTTGGCACATTTAGAAAAAGCACATAAGAAATAAAAATAAACTATATACACTGTCAATTTCCCGTCATTGTTAAAATTGAAACTATTGTGCCTCATAATGTTTGGCAAAGCAGTCATTTGTGTGTAGGTGTGGATGATTTTTTATTCTGTATTACTGTATGAATGAATGAATAGTTTAAAATGTAGTCTACGAAAGCCACGTATTCATTTATTCAAACACATGCCATACTTATACATATAACTCCATATAAGTGCGTATAACTCCATATAAGTGCATATAACTCCATATAAGTGCATATAACTCCATATACGTACATATAACTCCATATAAGTGCATAATTTTATGCCATATCACTGGTTACAAAAACTGTAGTCGGAGTCGGACTTCTAAAATTAGCCGGAGTTGGAAAATTTTTAGGCCGACTCCCCAACCTTGTTCCTAGCCTCATGTACAACCTCATGTTAGTCAACTCTTACGACATGCTTGAGAACGCAGTGGTCTTATTCTTCCTTTGTCTGCCCAGAGGCCCCCGGAGGCTACACGGGGCGCTTTACATACATTACTATTCAGCTGCTCATGGAGCAGAGAGTGTCAACTACTTCATACCACACTTTCTTGTTCTGTGCCATTCGTTCAAGGTCTGCTTGTTTCCCCTTCGTATCTGTCACCAGTTCTGTTCAACATGTGGTTTAATGTGTCCTCTATTTGTGTAACCTACGATTCCAGACCAAGGACTGTATTGTAATAAAGGAGCACAGACCATCCATGGTAGTTGGCCACAAGTTGCAGTGTCAGTTTGTACAGCGAGAATACGTGACGCTAAAAAATCTTCACATTTTCTAGAACAGAAAATAGACGCCAGAGTAAGATCTTCACATTTTAGAGCGGAAAATAGAAGCTAACGTAAGACCTTCACATTTTAGAGCGGAAAATAAAAGCTTCACTTTACACAGCATACAATGAACGTTAGCGCATGACCTTCACATTCTACAGCCAAAAAGTCGACGCCAGCGTAAAACCTTCACATTGATTTTTTTCTATGCTGCTTTATGCAACAGTTTGCTCTACATGATGATGTTGCCGCCCCCATGCCCAACCTCAGCTTCATTTGTCGTCATCTTCATCATTTTCCTGTTTGCTGCGTATGCAGCCTGGAACCACACATCATCTGATTTCCACGCAACAAGCCTGTAACAAATCATCTTGCAGCATTGGCTTTTGTAACAATTTGTTTGACATGACGAGGTCGCTAGTCCCATGTACAACCTTCACCTTGGTAAGCCTGAGGGGTAGTGGTTCTTTTCTTTCTTGTTTCTCACCAGGAACCTTGGATGAACCTCAAGAGGTAATTTATATTTTATTTCTGACGTTATCTTCGGGATAGCGACCTCGGAATTAAGAATCACTTCTCGTGGACCTCCTAAACTTTTGAGAACCGCTGACAAACACTATGTACTAGCACTAATCCCCCAGCACCAGAGGAAACCCGTTGAGCTAAAGACGAAATCCGCTTCATCAGCTTCACGACGCAGTCCGTCAGATTCTATATTGATTTCCTATGTTTACTTGTATACGTGCTGTAAGCCGGCGAATGTGGGTGATGCCTGTAGGCCGTCGGAAATAATTGTCATCGATATCGGGGAATTTTTAAGGTTTTCTTCATTATCAGAGGCGCTGTTCTTAAGGTAACTGCCTTGTTTAGCTTCACACTTCATTTCATGGAGTGAAAACTCGTTCGCTCTTCGTTCATTTGTCATCATTTCTCTCGTTCAGTGAGAGAAAGAACTCAGCGCGGAAAACTGAATCATGCTGCCAACTGGACCAACCAATGGCCATCAGTTAACCCCTATACCAGTAAAAAGTACATATAAAGTTACTTCTATAACAGATATTGCTGTTGGGCAGTGAAGTGTTAGAGACTTCATTATACTAGTTCTAGCTTTATGAGGTGGCGTGAAATGTTCTCTTACTCGCTACCTTTTCCTTCCCTAACTCATGGACCCATTTATAGCTGGGTATACTGGATTGTGACACTACACGGTTTCGAACCCGCATTAGCTGCTAGAGGTACGCGCTTTAACCGGTTTCGCAATCGGACGCTCTGATCCAGTGTAAAACTATAAATGGCACGATCAGATCAGGTACCATCTTCGCAGTGAAAGTAGGCTGCAAGGTATTTTCTAATCACCTTACTCCCTTACCTTTGGTGGTATACTCTGTTAAATTTTTTCCTTTCCATGTCTTGACGTTCATTAATTGCTACTCGGCCATCTACCCAAGATTTTTCCATATCTTCTTTAAATCCTTTTTTTTTTTGGTCTCCATTCGTATTCACCGTGTTATTTTGTTTTGTGTTTTTTTTTCTTTTTTTTTTTTTTGGTCTGACCCTGCTTTTCGTAACGTAAACAAACAACTTAGCTCTGCACAAACAGAAGTCAATGTTGTTTCAAAACAGATCAAGCGATCAAGAAAGGTAAGGGAGTGACAAAAGAGGATGAGAACATCTTGAACAATGAAAGCGTAAACAACGAATATTGGAAGAATGAGCACGCAGAAAGAGTGGTAGATAATACCGTCAGAGAAATGTGAAGACTCCTCCTCTCCTCCTCCCCCCTCTCCTCCTCCTCTTCCCCCCCCCCCCCCAAAAAAAAAAATTAATAAAATAATTTCAATCCTCCTATTCTACATAAGCACCCATAAGTGAAAGTCTGCAACTTGTTGATTGTTAGTTTTTGTTGTTCTCCAGTATCTTAACATTGTTTTCCCATTTATAGCGTTGTCTTCGTCATGTTTTTTTTGCCTTCAGCTTGTTCTTCGATGATGATTCTCAACTAGGTGTTATATTTCTTTTCTGTGTACAACATATTTTATCCGTCTAATATTTTTTTTTTAAAATCTCTTTCAATAATTCTTTCTTCATTCGTAATATTTATATGCCTTCTTTATTTATATTCTTCTCTTTCCTTCACATACAATTGAAGACAAATATTTCTTGACAAAAACAGATGTGCCCTGTGAGATCGATTGATTTAAAAAAAAAAATTAAAAAAAAAAAAAAAAAAAATGAAGTATAAAAAGAAAATGTTTCTTGTCTCAGATTGTCATAAATTCTAATGTGAAATAATTCTGCATGTCAAATGTGGTTGTTAAAGCTAAAGTAACATACATTTTTTCTTCTTTAAACTGTGCCGTTAATCATCAGTTGGGCTCATCAGCTTGTTTAACATTTGTCTTTATTATTTTCCTGTTCGTTCTCCACGCTGCATGGATCTACCGAGGCAGCTGGCCTGCTTGCAGGAAGCCTACGGCACAGCATTCGTGTACTCTTGCTGAAGTGGTGTCTGTAGCAATTTGTTTGCGTGGTGACGTTGCCTTCCCCCCCCCCCCTCCTTTCCCCAACTAACCGTAAGTTAGATGTCTTCTACGACGTGATTGGGGTTTCAATAGTCCTATTATTTTCTCGTACACCTGATGTTATTTCTTGTACACCTTCAGCTTTTTAAAAACATTTTAAGTGTACACATATTTATATCTTACTTACTTACTTACTTAGTCGTTCCCCTTCTACCGTGAGGTGTAGAGGTTTGGAAGAGAGCGCCAGACTATCCTATCGGCTGTCTTCCTCCTGGCCTGGTTCCATTCTAGTCCTCGGTCCTTCAAAGATTGTCTAATGTTGTCCTCCCAGCGGACTCTGGGTCGTCCTGGGGGTCTGGATCCCTGGCTCTTTGTTTCCCATGCTTGTCGTGGTAGCCGATCTTCTCCCATTTATATCATGCCGACTTAATAATTCTCCCAGGATTCTTTCTTTCAATCTTTGCAAAGACCTAGGACCCGAACCTCAACAAATAGTAACACGTCTTACTGCATTTTCGCCTTACCTAAGTAACCTTATGTAAACACTTTATTATTATTGTTGAACAGAATCGACTTGATTTGCAGTCCGGGCAAACCCATCGGTGCTCACTCTCCCTCAGTACATGTCGAAGAGTGTGAAAGCTAACTGTTCCTGTCGTTCGCTGTAAACACTGTTATCATTTATGTACAGTCCTGTGTAGTTAACCGGGGGTGTGAAAAGTCACAGGAAAAGGACTACTCAGGCAATTCGTACAAGGCGACTAATATGTGCATGAGGCTGGCAACATCATCATGTAAAACACATTGCCATATAAACCACAACCGCAAGAGCCTGTGAATGCTTGGTGTATAATTCCTGCTAAGGGAATAAACAGTTGTTGTGGTTGCATGCTCCATAAGTAGCGCAAAGGAAAAAGATAATAGCAATAAGGTTTAAGAATTGCTATCACATGTGTTCACATATTTCGTTTCAACAATCCATCGACTACTTGCTCCTACATTTGTAAAACCGCAGCGCGCGGTTGCGTTTATTCTGACTGACATTTTGATGCCAACATGTCTCGAGGCAGGACTAATTCCTGTGGCCTTCAGAGAAATCGCCAGATAATTATCTCTGCAGTTCTGGAAACCGTGGGAAGGTCGCGATATATAGCATTAAAAGCAGTTGTTGACTGCATTAAAGTAACAACTAATGGTCACGACAGGAAAAAACAAAAAAAAAAAACCATGCTTCTTCTTCAAGTACCATGCCTCGTGGCGTGGACGATTATGTCTCTCAACAACATCCTGTCTCCATAACTATCTATGAATTCATTTGCTGTCATTTTTCCGTGCCATGATGTCAAACTGTCCAGTGTCTTATTTTCTTTGTTGTTCTGTCTCTTTTTTTTCTTTACCTTTAGACCACAAATCTTTTATATTTGGACAAGAGCTGTAATATAAGCGACGGACCCTGTGTCTAGATTGAACGCGTCTCGTCATAACGAGGAAACATTTTATATTTTTTTTCAAAATCTCATCTGTCTTCAATCTGTCCTCTTGTCACGATATATTCCCGCTTTCTTCTTGTCATTACATGCCCGGAGAAAATGGATTACTTCCTTCTCACGTGAGAAATACGATTCCATTGAGCTTGGGTCCCTTTAAGGGCATCCTCATTTCTCTTTTTTTAGCAAGCCCAGTAAATATCATATGATTATATTTTCAGACTTAGATTTCCAGGTTGAGTTCTAAGTGTACCACAACGTCAACACAAGGAAAATGTCATGTTTGCAAATGTATTCGATCGGAGTCAAACGGAGTCGGAGATGTCATAGTCTCGTGACATGGAAACCTTTCTTACTTAATTTTCATCTCATTAATCCATGACTTTTGTAATGTAATTTTGTTTCGTTGGCTGTGAATGCCAAACAATAGTTCATCTAAAAAATTTAGAGCCACGTTATCATAAATTGCTCTCACGTTGAGCAAACAATAAAACACACGCGAACATTATCAAAAAAATTGCATCGGAAGGCGAGCCGACATTCCAATTATTAATACAGTATTACGAAGTCCAATTTAGTATAATAAATTTGTATGTGGAGTTGTGCAACTATGAATTCTGTTCTATACTGAAGGGGGAAATTGCAAGACAGGAAATTGGTTAGAAAACTCACCGAGGAATTAGGGGAGGGGGCTGAACCCTTAATCTGTGAAATATTAATATGTTATTAATGGAAACCAGGGGTAGGGCGCGGAAAGCACGATTGGAGGTATAATGCATTAGGGGTTAAATTTCCACTTTGAACTTTGTGAACTAGCCCATGACGTAGTTAGTGGAATTCAGAGTTTGTTTTTGCGCGAGCTCTTGCTTCTGGGACTTGGGTTCGTGTAGGAGAGTGTAGACAAGACAAGCCCGAGAAATTGTCAACATAAATACTACTTATCAATAATGGTCACTTACTTTTCTTTGTCTGATTGCTCAGTCATTAAGTTCTTGACTGCCAGAAGGTCTCTGACTGCTAGAAGGTCTCTGACTGTTAGAAGGTCACTAACTGCTAGAAGGTTTTGACTACTAGAAGTTCTCTGACTACTAGAAGGTCTCTGAATGCTAGAAGGTCTCTGACTGTTAGAAGGTATCTTACTGTTAGAAGGTCTCTGACGGCTAGAAGGTCTCTGACTGCTAGAAGGTCTCTGACTGCTAGAAGGTCTCTAACTGCTAGAAGGTCCCTGACTGTTAGACGGTCTTTGACTGATAGACGGTCTCTAACTGCTAGAAGGTCTCTGACTGTTAAAAGGTCTCTGACTGCTAGAAGGTCTCTGACTGTTAGACGGTCTTTGACTGCTAGAAGGTCTGTGACTGCTAGAAGGTCTGTGACTGCTAGAAGATATCTGACTGTTAGAAAGTCTCTAACTGCTAGAAGGTCTCTGAATGCTAGAAGGTCCTTTACAGTTAGAAAGTCTTTGAGAGCTAGAAGGTCTCTGAATGCCAGAAGGTCTCTAAGTCATAGAAGATCTCTGCTAATACGTCTCCGATTGTTAGAAGATCTTACTTCTGAAGGTCTTTGACTGTTAGGTCTTTGACTGTTAGAAAGTTTCTGACTACTGGAAGGTCTTTGATAGCTAGAATGACTAGTGCAGAAGGATGGGTATATAGTTGAGACATTTCTGAAGAATGTAATTTGTTTCTTCGATGAATTATTTTGATAGAATCCTTTTACTTTTTAAAAAATGTATCAGTAGCACAGATTACTAAATTTTCCAAGACACCACACACACACATACACGCAAGCACACACACACACACACCTCAATCGTCCGGGGTCCTTTTCTCTATAACTGGTAGTGAAATTGCTTCCTGGACCTTTGCACGGCGTAATTTGGGCGTCTTTTGGGAGTGTAATCTACGCCATTGCGTGGATATATCCTTACATGATATGTATATCCTCATTGCATTTTCAATGGGGCAATTACAAACTGTTAAAAACATCGTTTAAGTGAGAACGCATGCGTGATGATTAACCACGGAAATGACGCAGGGAAAGAACTTCCATTTGGGATACATTCCGGCCTCGTGTGGTTTCCAATGATGTGTGAGGGGACAAGGAAAGGGATAGGACTATTGTTCACTCGGGGATGTCATAACAGGCGACTAATAAAAGGTTATACATGGGCTGGCAGCTTTATCATGTAAAACAATTTACTACAGAAGCCGTTACAGAAGGAATATATGAAGGGTTTAGGGGTTGCTTCCTCTAAGGGGGACACTTGTACTGGTGGCAGCTTGCTACATAAGATGCGAAGAAAGAATTGATGATGGTGGTGATGATGATGATATTTATGGTGATGATGATGGTGGTGATGATGATGACGGTGATGAAGATGGTAATGATGATGATGGTGGTGATGACGATGCTGTTGATGGTGATGATGGTGTTAATGATGGTGATGATGATGGTTATTATGGTGATGGTGGTGATGATGTTGATGGTGATGATGGTGTTAATGATGGTGTTAATGATGGTGATGATGATGTGGATGCTGATGATGGTGATGATGATGATGATGATGTTGTTGATGGTGATGATGGAGGTGGTGATGGTGGTAATGATGATGATGTTGATGGTGATGATGATGGTAATAATGGTGATAATGATGGTGGTGATGATGATGGTGATGATGATGATGATGTTGTTGATGGTGGTGATGGTGGTAATGATGATGATGTTGATGGTGATGATGATGGTAATAATGGTGATAATGATGGTGGTGATGATGATGGTGATGATGATGGTGATGATGGTGATGATGATGTTGATGCAGGTTTACCAAAAGCATTCCAGTCTTAAAAATAAATGAAGACATCCTTAGATGAAAGCAAAGAAAGATAAGATAAGGTAGAACAGACACACAAAAAACTTCAAGTGACATTCAGGTTGAAAAAAACAAGGCAAAAGTATGCAGATCTTTTTCAGGCAGAATTCAGAGAAAAGACGAAACCAAAAAATGTATAATATTGGTACCGCTTTTTAAACCAAACCTCCAGGTCTTGTACCTTCCAATAAGTACATGAACGTCCCGTGTTGCCTGGAACATCACACAATCGTTTAATTCTGTGAGTACAAAAACACAGCCCAGGAAACACCTACGAAATAAAGACATTTTGCTAACACCGTAACCTATTATCCAATCTCTAAAGGAACCCTGACGAACTCCACGTCATGTGGGAAATTCATTAACAAGACTGCGAACGTCTTCCTTGTGCTAGACTCATGTAATCGATGTTTGGTTTCTTTTTTGTACGTGTATTTGAAAAATTGTTAGGTGCGTGTAATTGAAAACCGAACTGCTTTAAGAACTAACGGTTTCAAGTTTTTGTTACAATGGGAGTCATGAAGCGCGAACGCCATTGCTTAGGTGAGGGACCATTGGCCAGTCCGTGTGATTCGAACTTTTGTGATTAATTCTTTTGGAATCGTTCTCAGCTAAGTGTATATTTGTGAGTAATGTTCATTTCTTTCTGATGTTGGTTTGAATTTATTTATACAGTTAATTTATTTGTATGCACTTTCGGCTACAAAGATATATTTGTCAGCACGTTTAGTTATCGTACCACTGCCACGTGTTTGCCCTTTTATTTTAATTGTATTACTTTAGTTCTTCAACTGGACCAATTCTTTGAACGGTGTTTAAAAAAAAAAAAACAACTGAGTTAAATTAATAAAGGTAAAAAGGTAGTCCTATAGCAGATACTGCTGGTCTCTTGCGGCAAGGGTGTCGGGTTCGAATCACGGTACTGACAAGCTCCAGTCTACCCAGCTGTAAATGGGTACCTGACTGAGTTACGGAAGGAAAAGGCAGCGGTGAAGGGAACTGGTCACACTCCACCTCTCGATGCTGGACCTAGGATGGTGAAGTCTCTAACACGTCACTCCACAACGGCAGTATCCGTTATGGGTCTACCTTACCTTATAGTCATACTGAAATACCAAAAAAAAAAATAGATATATATTTCTTTAAATGCAAAGATTTATGATGCTTTACCGAGTAAATATTTTGGTGAGGAAAAAAAAAAATCAAATTTTTAGGTTATGTACATGTACACCCCCCCCCCCCCCCCCCCACCCCGCCCCCCCCCCCCCCCCCCCCCCCCGAATCTGTTCATGGACCCACAACGCTCAGTGGGCCACAAGTTAAGAAACCCTGTGTCAGGGGATGCCTAGTGTTGCTGTCATTTTCGACGGAGTCATCTGTCAAGTTATTTGCTTATGTTTGTATCATAAGTATAATTGTGTCTTTACCTGCGATGTCAGGTTGATTAGGGGTTGTCTTCCCTTGTTTATTCATTCATTGTGTTTGACCTTTAGGGTCAGAGGTTGTCAGTTCGGGCGTAGGCCTATGGGAAGGTTTTTTAAGCGGGAGTGAGATATACTTCCGGGAAGCCGGGAGGTCCTGTTTTTCTGAAGGGACCAAGAGTCCATTGTTTTTTTCGGGGAGAATCTTCGAAGTAACTGCTATGGCAGTTTTCCCCAGTGAATCTCTGTGCGTCGGGATGACGACAGAATTCCTTGTGTAGTTCTGAGGATTCATTTACCAGGTAATACCGACCTTTATGCATTATTACGCTTTTCGGTGGCAGAACATGTAAAGGATTACCTAGGGTGAACAGCAGTTCACGGATCCGCCATTTCAGAACTTATATATTTGTGCTCGAGGTAGCCATCCAAGACTGTTAGTCTTATATTGTCCAGAAATCCAGTGACGAAGATATATTGTGGGAGCCGCAGATTGGCGGAACTTCTACCTACAATAAGTATTACTGCAGGGTTGATGATAACCTATTTAACAGAAGTACACGGCCGACGTCAGAACGAGGCCTGTGCTTCCGGCTATTATACTACAGCCTGATATGTGCAATTGGCGGGAGTGCCAAGTTGCACCTGTGTGTCAAAGTAACTAAGGCATCTGACGCGTTTAGTCAGAGACGCCAAGGGCGACGCTACGAACTGTCATTATTGAAGAACTTTGCTATTGACCATGCACGTCTATTCTGATGTTTACCTTTTTGAATGCCAAATGTATACCTATCGATGTCAGGTCAGCATGACCTTGTTACACTGACTGTTCCTGTTGATACTATGTGTGTTCCCGTCAATAAATGTCTTGAAACATGCCTGCAGTGTCAAAGCATCCTTGATTACTGCATGTGAGAGTATGGGTTGCAGGATCTACATCTATACGAGCCTAAACACATTCGCGTCTTCATTCGCACCCACACTCAATTCATCATACGCTCGCACTACACATCTAACAACATGTATACTGTCTTGGGCCAGTGATCACCTCAACAAGAAAAAAAGACAGTTACATTTCTGGTGGACCAGTTTACGTGGGCTCTTATGATATATTTCTTGTCGCCAATGTGGCCTAGAAACTTACATTTCTGATGGACCAGATCTGTGGGTTTAAAAAGAACAGAGCGAGCATTTGACATTATTGTTGACATTTATGGATCCAGAAATTTACATTCCTGGTTGGCTGTTACATGTATGATGTCTCCAGTTTTGTCGAGAAAGTTACAAGAAGGACAAGTACACATTACACTTCTGATCTGTGGGTCTAAGCTACACACGGGACAGCCGTAACACAGCACTAATTCTACACTTGCAAGTTTTGGCTACAACAGGACAGATATAGGTCATCAACGGTTGACACAAATAAACAGTACGAGCATTTATATTATAATGCTACATAAAGCATAACAAGACAAGTACTGAAGTGAACTACTAGGCATTTGCTACGTGGACCATAACTGCATAGAAGGCGGGTTCCTATTGTAAACAGTACTGCGGGTTGTTACACGTTTCATTCAACAACAGACTTTTCTAGGTCAGAGCATTCAAGCTACATTGTTGGAGGTCAAGTGTCTGTAAACAGTACGTGAAATTGTAAACATTCAATGTGCAAGCCCTAATTTGAGAAGGTCATAGTAACTTTGGTTCGTGAATACCACTTTATGTTACAGTGGATTTGACGTTCAGTGCGCGTTTGACATTTCGTTTCTGTGTTCGCAAGGAGCAAGAAATTTATTTTAGTTTCAGCTGTGACTGAACTTGTTCTGCAACACATTGAAATTGATTGCTATATGTTTATGTCACTTCTACTGTTTTTGGTGTATTTTTCTGCGGGTTTTTCGGTTGGTGGGTCTTACGGTAAATATGCCACTTGATCGAGGCTTACTGTAAGCGGTCTGTAGGTGCAAATTTTCTTAATTTGGAAATTTGCTAGTGACAATTGGTCGCTATTGATGTTAGCTGTGATGTAATTGTACTTAACGTTGTTTTTGTAATATTTTGTCTGTTTTTCAGTTTTGATTGTCGATTTGTTTTGTTTGTATTCTGTAGGTCTCTCCTTTCTTGTGTATTTCTCTACACATTTTTGGTTAAAACAGTGTTGCCATTTGTATTGTTTTGTATTTTTGTCTTTGTATTTTTTTTTGGTTGTACTACATTACTGTCATGCACAGTCTACATACACATACTTGGTCATGTTTTGATATTATTGATAAGGTAGACTCTTCATATAGAGTTTGTTAAATAATATTATATAAGATATTTATACAAGTTCTTTTATAAAAAAGACTTGTGCCCATAGTGAGTGGGATATAAATGGAAGTGAATATTTTTTTGTTCCCACAGGTACTCAAGTGATTTTTTGGGTACATTATAAACAAGAGGAACATACAAAGTCTTTGTCTAAGACTAAGACAGTAAAGTGAAGTGAAGTGAGTATACAAGTCTATCATTTCAGACTTGTCTCCCATTGAAGTGGGATAAGGTAATTTATTTAATTTTTTTTCAGGTTTCTGATCTCATTAGACAGAATGTCTACATTGGATTTCTTCATCCAGCAAGGGTTGACCCTTGGTAAGTCTGGTAAAGAATTGGAAGAATATTCATCTGCTCAATTCGCCATTGCATTAAAGTCAGAAGAAAAGAAACAAAAAGAGGAAATTAAATTGAAAGCAGAAGCTGAACTAAAGAAGCTAGAAGCTGAGAATAGAAGATTAGAACTTGAAGAAAGAAGGTATCAAAGAGAGGCTGAGGAGAGAAAAGCTCAAGCTGCTGCTGAGGAGAGGAAAGCTCAAGCTGCAGCTGATGAAAGAAAATTCCAGATGGAAATGGAAGACAAAAAAATTCAAGCTCAAGCTGCTGCAGAGGAAAAAAAACTTCAAGCTGCTGCAGAGGAAAAAAAACTTCAAGCTGCTGCAGAGGAAAAAAAAAACTTCAAGCTGCTGCTGAGGCTGAAATTAGAAAAATGGAACATGAGGAAAGAAAACAGAAGATGGAACTTGATGAAAAACTCGCAATTTTGGAGTTAGAGAAATTGAAATTGGCGAGTACGGGTGCTCAGCAAACAACTTCGAGTACGACAAAGGAGTTTGTTAGTAGGATTAAATTGCCTCATTTCAATCCTTTAAAGGATGACGTAGCAGATTATCTAGATAGATTCCAATTTTTGTGCGATACGCATAACATAAAAAAGGAAAAATATGTTGAACAACTGATGCCATTTTTTACAGGTGACACAGTGACTACTCTTATGACAATAGACGAACATGAGAGGACTAATTATGATGTTGTCAGGGCAGCATTGCTAAAAAAAATACCAATTAAAACAAGAAGACGATAGTCTTCGTTTTAGGGACAATGTTGCCAGAAAATGGAGTAGATTTCTCTGATTTTGTTACAAAGATACGTCGTACATTTACACGATGGGTTGAGTTGTCTCAGATTGAGAAAACATATGAAGGTCTAATGGACTTATTATTGCGAGATAAGGTTTTGTCATCTGTTAATGATTCTTTTCTTGCATTCCTTCATGAGCGTAAGCCTAAAAACTTAAAAGAAATGGAGGAATACTGTTGTCAGTATGCCACAGCACATCCCCATGCTACAGTTAGCAATTCTAAAGTGAAAGAAGGGTTGCCAGCTGCTTCGGCAACACCATATGGCCCTAATTTCAGAAAAAAATTTCAGGGTGCTCAACAAAATTGGAATAGGGGAAGTAATCAAAATTACACTCAGAAGCGGAGTAATCCAACACATGATGGTTCTTCGTCTATGCAGTGGAGACAAGATGGTAGTTCTCGTAATTTTAGTGGTAATAATTTGAGACACTTTCGTAAAGGCTATCCAAATAATAACTATTCAAATTTTCGAGGTAATCATTCTCGACGTCAAGATTATGACGATGGTGAATTTAGAAACCGGGATTCAAACCGGAATGATGATTACAATAGGCAATATGATAACAATTACAGGGGAAATGATAGTCGAAATAATTACAGGGGAAATGATAATCGAGGTAGACCTAGGTTTAACAAAAAAAGACCTTACCAACAGGCAAACTCTGCGCAACAAGAGTTTGATGGAGCCTGTAATACAGTAAATGATAGTGGTAACTCTAGGGCTATCACTGGTTGTGCTTTCGATTTTGGGAGAGCAACTGAATGCCCCCAATGCTTAACATTGTTTGACTCATCAACTGTATCTACGCTAAGTTGTGGTCACCCTCTACCTGCTCTACCTGCTACAGTTGCGCATGATGGGAGAGGATCTCTCATCTTACATAAAGGTCTAATAAATGATAGGCTAGTCTCAGTACTTTTCGATTCGGGATGTACTACCGTCGGGGTTAAGGAGTCTCTGATAGATCCTTGCTGTGCCACTGGAAAAACAATCAAATGTGTTACATTTGGTGGTACTATGGAAAGCTATCCTACTGCTATTATTAGGATTGACACTCCTTTCTTCACAGGAGATGTCCATGCATGTCTTCTTCCTAATCCTATTGCGGATCTTATAATCGGTCGTATTCATGGGTTAAGGAATGCACCCCGCAACAAATTTCTAGTTGGGAAGAAAGAAACATTCAAACGGTCAATGCAGTGGTGACAAGAGCTCAAGCTCTTAATCCCCCAACTTCATCTGATAATAGTAATGAAGTTGATAGCCAAGACGAGCACTTGGTGATTTCCCATGACTCGTTTTTGTTAAACGTCAAGAAGAGGATCCTTCTTTGAAGAAATACTTCCTTCTTGCAAAGAAAGGGGATCCCAATCAAAATACGAATCACAAATCGTATATCACTATGAAGAATGGTATATTGGTACGAATGGTACAACACTCGGACAAGTCTATGCATTCGCAAATTCTTGTGCCTAAGTGTATGAGAGCCTTAATTCTTCGGCATGCACACGATTCTCAGTGTGCTGGACACAGGGGTTTTTCCGGAACTAAAACTAGAGTCCTTGCGTCATTCTTTTGGCCATTCGTGAATAAAGACATCCGAATTTATTGCCGATCTTGCAAAATTTGTCAAGAGGTCAAGTCTAGGGGTCCGAGACATGCTGCTCCTATTCAGGCTGCAGATATTCCGATTCGGCCGTTTCAGAAAATGGCTATAGACATCATTGGTCCGTTCAAAATTAAGTCAGCCAGAGGACACCAATTTATCCTCACTTGCGTGGACATGTGCACGCGTTGGCCAGAGGCTATTCCTCTGAAGAGCATATCAACTGTCGATATCGCTGATGCTCTTTGGCTCGTATTTTCTCGTCTGGGATTCCCCGGAGAAATACTGTCGGATCACGGCACTCAGTTAATTTCGGACGTTATGTCTCAGGTAATGGCTACGCTAGACATTAAAAGGTCTCTCAGTAGTATTTATCATCCAATGTCCAATGGATTGGTAGAACGTCTTAACAGGACACTAAAGAACTTACTTGGCAAGATAACGGAGGATCATCCTGAAGATTGGGACAGGGTTTTACCTGCAGTCCTCTTTGCCTATAGAGAGGTTCCCAACGAGCATACAGGGTTTTCTCCTTTCGAACTTGTCTTTGGCGCGCAACCGCGCGGGCCAATGTCCTTGTTACACGATTTGATAACTTCCGATAATATTGACGATGATACACAATCGTCATATGAATATGTTATAGCTCTTAGAGAAAAGATTATCGAATCGTGCAGGTTAGCAACTTCATCTTCCGAATTTGCGAAAGAAAAAGCTAGGCGATTTGCTAATAAGAAAAGACGCCTACGTCAACTTTGTCCTGGAGACAAAGCATATGTCTTACTGCCCTCAAGAGAGAATAGACTTCTCATTTCTTGGAAGGGTCCATACACTATAGTCTCGAAAATTTCTGATGTCGACTATATTGTCGATGTGGATGGAAGGCATAAAACCTTCCATATAAATATGTTAACAGAGTTTATTGAACGTCCAGACTATTTACAGCCTATTTTCCAGGCGACGGACGACTCTCCAGTTCAACATGGTCACATCTCATCCCTGTCTGTTATACAGGATGAGGAAACTATTTTTTTCTGACGTGAACTTACCTCTTCCTACGATTCCACTTACTTCAACGGAATCGTGGAGAGACGTTACAGTCTCTTCTAACTTGTCTTTTGAGGAACAGCGTCAAGTATCCTCTACGTTACAATCATATCAGGATGTCCTTACCGACATTCCTGGACACACAGATGTCATAGAACATGACATCATACTTACTGATCGTAATCCGATCAGAGTAAGACCATACCCAATACCTATTCATTTTCAAGCACAAGTCGAGAAAGAATTGGATGAAATGATTCAACTACAAATAATTGAACCATCCACTTCAGCTTATTCTTCGTCAATAGTTATTGTTCGAAAGAAAGACAATAACATACGTCTTTGCGTTGATTATCGCAAATTAAATCAAGTTACGAAGTTCGATGCTGAACCTATGCCGTTATTAGATGATCTACTTATTAGACTTTCTAAAGCTAAATTCTTTACTAAACTAGACTTGTCGAAAGGTTATTGGCAAGTCCCACTGACGGAACACGCCAAACCTCTCACTGCTTTTTCGACACCTAGGGGTCTGTTTCAATGGAATTTTATGCCTTTCGGGCTTATGAACGCCCCAGCGACTTTCGTGCGCATGATGCGACGAATTCTATCAGATCGTGCAGATGTCATTGCATATTTAGACGACATCTGTCTTTTCAGCGATACTTGGGAAGAACACTATGTGGGTCTGAAGGAATTGCTATCTACTCTACGTGAGCATAGTTTGACTGCTAAACCCTCTAAAGCTTTTGTGGGTTTAGTGAAATTTCCTTCCTAGGTCATCGAGTTGGTCATGGTCTGTTGAAGACAGAGGACCAAAACATTTCAAAGATATTAAATATCTCGGTTCCGAAGACAAAAAAGCAAGTGCGTAGTCTCTTGGGATTGATACAATTCTATGGAAGATTCATTGAGAATCTGTCCTCCATTATGGCACCACTTTCAACGTTATTGAAAAAAGGTTCTCCTAATATGGTGCGTTGGTCCCAAGAATGCCAATCTTCATTGGATCAGGTTAAGAATTTGTTCTCATCTCATCCTATCTTAAGACTACCGACGATTGATAAGACTTTTGTCCTTCGTAGTGATGCCTCTTCCACTGGCATTGGAGCGGCACTAATGCAGGAATATTCAGGAACTCTGCATCCTGTAATGTATATTTCTAGGAAGCTGAATGCGGCAGAAAGGAATTACTCGGTTTTGGACCATGAATTGTTGGCTATGGTTTGGTCCATTCTTAAGCTACAAAGGTTCCTTCTGGGCGCGCATTTCTTTATGGAAACCGACCAAAAAAGCTCTTACGGCTATGCAAAGTAAGGATTTGAAGAGCTCGAGATCTACTCGTTATGCTATTGCTCTTCAGCCTTTCCATTTCACGGTGCGAGCTATCCGTGGTTCGGATAATGTGATGGCGGACATATTGTCTAGATGCCCACATGATTCCAGTTAAATCTTGTGTCCTAGTTTTTTCTGATATATTTTCAGACTTAGGTCTGTCCTTAATATCATAATATGTTGTAATACAAATGTATTTGGATGATGTTTAGATAATTTAACAAATTTCATTTTGTCCATCCATCAGTGATATGTTGCTAAAATAGCATTGACATTTGTATATTGCTATGATTATATTATTTAGTAATGTTTGATATATGATTGGTATTGCCAGCAACTTAGGTTTCTTGAATGGTATCCCTTAGTTTGTTTGGCTTAAAGGAAATATTTTCTCCTATGTTGGGAGATGATTTGTACCCTCTTCTATTGTACCTGATATTAGGTTCATTGTTTGCATGAGCACAGAAGTGATACTGGTGCTATCTTGCTCATGAACATATTAAAAAAAAAAAAAATTGCATTTTTTTTTTTACAGGGGGGTGGTAGTAATGTTGCTGTCATTTTCGACGGAGTCATCTGTCAAGTTATTTGCTTATGTTTGTATCATAAGTATAATTGTGTCTTTACCTGCGATGTCAGGTTGATTAGGGGTTGTCTTCCCTTGTTTATTCATTCATTGTGTTTGACCTTTAGGGTCAGAGGTTGTCAGTTCGGGCGTAGGCCTATGGGAAGGTTTTTTAAGCGGGAGTGAGATATACTTCCGGGAAGCCGGGAGGTCCTGTTTTTTCTGAAGGGACCAAGAGTCCATTGTTTTTCGGGGAGAATCTTCGAAGTAACTGCTATGGCAGTTTTCCCCAGTGAATCTCTGTGCGTCGGGATGACGACAGAATTCCTTGTGTAGTTCTGAGGATTCATTTACCAGGTAATACCGACCTTTATGCATTATTACGCTTTTCGGTGGCAGAACATGTAAAGGATTACCTAGGGTGAACAGCAGTTCACGGATCCGCCATTTCAGAACTTATATATTTGTGCTCGAGGTAGCCATCCAAGACTGTTAGTCTTATGTTGTCCAGAAATCCAGTGACGAAGATATATTGTGGGAGCCGCAGATTGGCGGAACTTCTACCTACAATAAGTATTACTGCAGGGTTGATGATAACCTATTTAACAGAAGTACACGGCCGACGTCAGAACGAGGCCTGTGCTTTCGGCTATTATACTACAGCCTGATATGTGCAATTGGCGGTAGTGCCAAGTTGCACCTATGTGTCATAGTAACTAAGGCATCTGACGCGTTTAGTCAGAGACGCCAAGGGCGACGCTACGAACTGTCATTATTGAAGAACTTTGCTATTGACCATGCACGTCTATTCTGATGTTTACCTTTTTGAATGCCAAATGTATACCTATCGATGTCAGGTCAGCATGACCTTGTTACACTGACTGTTCCTGTTGATACTATGTGTGTTCCCGTCAATAAATGTCTTGAAACATGCCTGCAGTGTCAAAGCATCCTTGATTACTGCATGTGAGAGTATGGGTTGCAGGATCTACATCTATACGAGCCTAAACACATTCGCGCCTTCATTCGCACCCACACTCAATTCATCATACGCTCGCACTACACATCTAACAACATGTATACTGTCTTGGGCCAGTGATCACCTCAACAAGAAAAAAAGACAGTTACACCTAGTAAGCTTGTTAAACTATCCTTACATGGTAAATGTTATTTCTGTAGTGATGCGTGACTTTGTTGACGACTTGTATTATCGCATCACAGCTGACTGGCTTCATGTCAGGCAGGGGTCGGCAACCAGTCGATCCGGATCTACCGATAGGTCCCAGTGAATGATTTGGTAGATCTTTAGGTGACTGCGATGGGAAAAAAATAGCAACAGTTTTTAAATTAGGTAAATTTCGCACTAGACCTCTCCCGCCAGCATTAAAATCGCGGTGCACCCCGGGATCAAAGGTATTTTTTCCGCATTCCCAATGAAAACTCTAGAGCTGGCTACTTTGTAAAGTAGACATAGAATGGTGTGATACCATCTAATTTCTGAAGTAGAGATGTAGATGGTGACCAGTCATCTTCTTTCTGATTTAGGGAATGATGGTGTTCTACCATCTGTTTTGTGTTATTTTATGCTATAAATAATATTTATTATCAAAAAACCTTACAATCACACATATGAATAGTAGATCTTTAGAGAGTTCAATGTTTCTAAAGTAGATCCCAAAGCTTCTGGGTTACCAACGCCTGATGTACGGTATATAATGCCCGGGATAGTCCCCCCCCCCCTCACTTATCCTATGACAGAATATGTCCACGCTCCTGCCTACATGTAAGAGCCGATGATTGTGAGGTCGAGCATAGTGATGGCAACCTTATCTTGTAAAAACAGTTACAGAGACTAACGTTGCAAGAGTATATACTTGCTTTATTGCAGGTTTCCTATAGGGAGACCAGCTAAAGTGGTGGGTACCTGTCCCATAGGGCCTAAACAAGGAACATGATGATGATGATTACTATACATAACTACTCCGCCAAACTGATATCGTATGGCAGTAAGGGGAAGAATAATGAGAAGTCTAACATGTGTGGTATAGACGGGGTAGAAAAAAGGGATGTACGGAAATGATGCGCATAGGAAGGGTCAAAACAGAAAGAGGTTAGGCACGTTGTTCTCAGCATCAGGCAGAAGCGTGAGAGACGTCGAAACAGAAGTAGGGCAGCCATATTGAAGGCGACCACTAGTTAAAGGAGCCTATGTATCGTCTAATAGATATCCCGAGTCAGGGTTGTGTAGACATAAGCCTCAATATATAGGTAGGCTGACGAGTTCCGACAATAGTACAAGAAGGAAGGAGCGGTGAAGCGTTATTCTGAAGGAAGGGTACGTAGGGTAAACTAGTTATGACAATTCAATGGTGGATAAGTGTGCTAAGATAGCGGCCACCATAATCAGGAAAAGTTACATTGCCCGGAGTCAGTCCGGTATAACTATCTTAATAACCTGAGCGCATTTCAATGATATACCTGTACTGTCCTCAAAGGGACAATATGCATAAGACAGTGAAATTCTGAATTACATGGGTGTATGGAAGCTAATAGTGTTCAGGAGAGGAGAGTCGGATGGACCCAGATGGTTGGAGGGGTCACCGACGACATTTGTTATACATAACATTTGTTCCAGTTGAACGCTGCATTCCCATGTTTGTACCAGAGTTGCTACGTGGTATTATGTGGTCACTAAATGTGTGTTGTATATAAACGGCCATCATACGGAGAAGTCAATCACCAACGCTTGAGGCAAAAGATCATGGGTAGACAAAGGCTGTGTGCACCAACCAACTGTTAAGCAGCGCTGCCACAATTACTAAGTAAGAGACGAAACGTTACCTTGTGGATTCCAGAGAACTGAGGAGATCAAGTAACTTAAATGTTCCCCAAGAAGTATAAGCGTTCAACAAACTCAATCCAAGTCTTCCTGCCCGTACCCTCCTCTCAAGGTCTTTTCATGTCATCTTTATCCCGTTCGTTTATATCTCCAGTTCTCTTCTACGTGTTTATTTTTTCTATCTTCCTCTATTTTGCTTATCCTGTGAATCAAGAACAAATACTGCCTTGTAATTCTATGAGTAGATGTCTTTAGTGTGTGTCCTATTTACTGCCAGTTTCTTCTTCTCATCTCTTGTTCCACTGACACCTGTCTTATTCTCATCTCTTGTTCCACTGACACCTGTCTTATTCTCATCTTTTGTTCCACTGACACCTGTCTTATTCTCATCTTTTGTTCCACTGACACCTGTCTTATTCTCATCTTTTGTTCCACTGACACCTGTCTTATTCTCATCTATTGTTCCACTAACTCCTGTCTTATTCTCATCTTTTGTTCCACTGACGCCTGTCTTATTCTCATCTCTTGTTCCACTGACACCTGTCTTATTCTCATCTTTTGTTCCACTGACACCTGTCTTATTCTCATCTTTTGTTCCACTGACACCTGTCTTATTCTCATCTCTTGTTCCACTGACACCTGTCTTATTCTCATCTTTTGTTCCACTGACACCTGTCTTATTCTCATCTTTTGTTCCACTGACACCTGTCTTATTCTCATCTCTTGTTCCACTGACACCTGTCTTATTCTCATCTTTTGTTCCACTGACACCTGTCTTATTCTCATCTCTTGTTCCACTGACACCTGTCTTATTCTCATCTTTTGTTCCACTGACACCTGTCTTATTCTCATCTATTGTTCCACTAACTCCTGTCTTATTCTCATCTTTTGTTCCACTGACGCCTGTCTTATTCTCATCTCTTGTTCCACTGACACCTGTCTTATTCTCATCTTTTGTTCCACTGACACCTGTCTTATTCTCATCTTTTGTTCCACTGACACCTGTCTTATTCTCATCTCTTGTTCCACTGACACCTGTCTTATTCTCATCTCTTGTTCCACTCACACCTGTCTTATTCTCATCTCTTGTTCCACTCACACCTGTCTTATTCTCATCTCTTGTTCCACTGACACCTGTCTTATTCTCATCTTTTGTTCCACTGACACATGTCTTATTCTCATCTCTTGTTCCACTGACGCCTGTCTTATTCTCATCTCTTGTTCCACTGACACATGTCTTATTCTCATCTCTTGTTCCACTGACACATGTCTTATTCTCATCTCTTGTTCCACTGACACATGTCTTATTCTCATCTCTTGTTCCACTGACACCTGTCTTATTCCCATCTCTTGTTCCACTGACACATGTCTTATTCTCATCTCTTATTCCACTGACACGTCTTATTCTCATCTCTTGTTCCACTGACACATGTCTTATTCTCATCTCTTGTTCCACTGACACATGTCTTATTCTCATCTCTTGTTCCACTGACACAGTTTCTTAGTATGCATTGTGTACATCCGGCGGCGGAAGTCATTTTTCTGTTCAGCCACGCGCTTACAAACAGACAGCGATTTTGATAGAATTTCGGTTCTTGCCTTCAGGGAAGTACCCAGTTTTTATTTTATTTAGTTTTTATGTGTCCTATCTAGCCTTCACTTTCTTTCCTTTCCTGACGAAGGCCTTGTGGCCGTAACGTAGACTATTTTCTTTGTCTTTTGTCCTCGTAAGACGAATCACCTTTTTTCGATTTTTTTTCAAACCCATCCATCGTGTTCCACTGACACATGTCTTATTCTCATCTCTTGTTCCACTGACACATGTCTTATTCTCATCTCTTGTTCCACTGACACATGTCTTATTCTCATCTCTTGTTCCACTGACACATGTCTTATTCTCATCTCTTGTTCCACTGACACCTGTCTTATTCCCATCTCTTGTTCCACTGACACTCGTGCCTGTTATATTCACTCATTTTGTTCCACTGACACGTGTACTTTATTCTCTTGTCTTTTTGTTCATCACTGACATCTTGTCTTATTCTATTTGTTGTTCCACTGACACATGTCTTTATTCTCCATCTTTTGTTCCATGACAACTGTTCTTATTCTACTCTATATACTAACCACCTGTTATTTCGAAGTTCAGGGGTAGCAACTCTATGTCTTGTCCCACTGACACAATGTCCCAAACCTACTCTATATGTTCACTGGACCTGTCTTATTAACAGTTCATGTAACATTGATCACCTGCTTATTCTCATTTTTGTTCCACTGACACCTGTCAGGTCATAATTTGACTTCATCAATTTTGTTCCACTAAAACTGTCTTATCCACAACCTCGCACCCCGTTCCACTACACACAGTCCTTGTATTCTCATCTCTTGTCCAACACCTGTATTCTCATCAATCTTGTTGCCCACTGACACAAACTATCGGTGTCTTATTCTCCCTAAATTGTTCCCACTAACCAGGTCAGTTAACACCAACACAAGCAATACCAACTCTACTTGTTCCATGACACCGGTGCAACCCATTCTCAACACACAGCTTCAAATTGTTTTCTTCCACATGACACACCAACTTTCAATCTTCACATCTCATTCCTTAGCCTCATACTTAACTAACTGTCTATTTCTCATTCTCTTGTGCACACCCCAACCTGTCTTATTCTCATCTTCTTCCCATAATGACAACACACTGTCTTATTAAACCAATCACGTTTCCAAAAGACACACCTGTCTTATTCCCATACTACAAACCCATAATAACCATTCACGACAGAACATGGATACCTTGGGTCACTGACTAGTCATATTATCATCTATCCACTGTAAAATGTCTTATTCTCATTAGTTTCAAGTGCTGCATACGTGCTGCCTAGACTTAACTAACCAGCTGTCTCTGTGTGGTACCCTGACTGCAAGAATTAGTGAAGGCAAATTTTAGAGATGCAGAGAACATTTCAACCCACGTTAACACAGCTTTATTCTCCACCTAATAAAATGTTGAAAGGTCTCTAACCACTGTACTCCATCAGCAAGTATGCACCTTCTGATACCTTTTAATACTACCCCAACCACCTACACATGTCATTATACTAATCCTAACATTATTCATCCATTATCCAGGTGCATCATATCACACCAGTCTTTTTTTTCAATCACAACTAAAATCGTTTTATTCCACAAGGCAACAACACAAAAGTTTTCCGGTTTCAAGTATAAAATAAGCTGATCTTAAACTAAGCGTACGGGTGTGCTGAAACTCACGAAAATGACATTAAAAAAAGTTGAATCAGGCTCTAGTTATCAAGATATATACTACTAGTTTATTTAATTACGGTCAACGTTTTATACTCCCAAGACACAACTGTTGTGGGCGATTGCCAATAACTTTTCTAATGACCAATAAAAATGTAACTAGAAGTTGATGATGCAATATTATACCTATATTACATCCACCTTTTGGTGTATGAAAAATCGTAATCTCTCTGATAAAATTTTGCCATTTTTAGTGCATTAGCCCTTCCTTATCACAAAAGTTATCTAGTCAAGAAATGCCTAGGAATGTGTGAAACAGCTGGATCATTAATAATTTATTTATATGAAATGTTGGTGAAAGGTTGACATTTCAAAATCACAAAAACGAAATATAAAACTAAAAGTGATTAAGAAGGCATACAGTTTGTATTTTGGTCCCTGCAGAATCAAAAGATTAAGAGCTGGGCGCCACACATCCTGCTTTGCAAATACCCCGATAATCTTGAGCAAACTACATCCACTAAACCACACTTAATAACCCAAGGTGAACTGAATGATCTTGTAAGAGATCTGAATTTACGAAAAAAACAAGGTTGGAGCTTTTTGGGTTGCAGAATGCAACAGTGGAATCTCCTAGCAGAACAGATGTTTACAAATTTCTGTGTATATGGAAATCGAAACAGAAGCCACTTATTACATTCTTTTTCAAAGAGGGTGACCTATTCTGCATGCCACAACATTTCTGGTTTAATGGCAGCCACTCAAAATCGATTTCAATTACATACCAGAAGAGTGGAGGCTTTTCAATTGATTCATCGAAGAACGAGTCTTTAAAAGCTGTTTTGTTGAATAATGGTAATGTGTTACCACCCTATTCCACAGTTGGTACCCACGCAGTTCTATGAAAGTGATTAACTTATGAAAACATTAAGCAGCTTTTGAAGTGTATCAAAATAACTTTATGATCAACATCATTATGTCACGTTGCCGCGAGTGTCCCACTTTCACTTAAAAGTGGTTGCTCTTTTTGCTTGGACTACAGGGTGGATACACCATTCCAGTACTGTTTAAGATCACTTCCGCGCAAAACTGAAAGCAGCTTTTGAGTGTATAACTTATGATCTCATTGCGTCCTCGCTTGAGTGACTTAAAAGTGGTTGATGACTAGA
This sequence comes from Oreohelix idahoensis, assembly GCA_024509875.1. NCBI lineage: Eukaryota > Metazoa > Mollusca > Gastropoda > Stylommatophora > Oreohelicidae > Oreohelix > Oreohelix idahoensis. The sequence continues at coordinate 45,799 of JAMPIV010006025.1, forward strand.
TTACCCGTGCACGAAGTGGGAACCGAATTGCGGCCGTATATCAGAAATCAGAAACAACTGGCCAATCAGGCAGTCATTGCAGAGCCTGGCAGTAAGAAACGTTGAGAACCCAGCACTTGTCGACACCAGCAAGATTTTGTTTGCCACCCTTGCACATTAAGCTGGGTCTCATGAAAAACTTTGTCAAGGCAATGGAGAAAAACAGATGAGGCTTTCAAATACCTAAAAAATGGGGGGGGGGGGGGGGGGGGGGTAAAAATCATCAGAAAATTTCCAAGACTGAGTGAAGCTAAAATAAGAGAGGGAGTATTTGTTGGTCCGCAAATTCGAAACTTCTTCATGATGACGAGTTTCTTTGCGTGTTGCATGGCGAGGAAAAAGCAGCATGGCTAGCATTTAAGTCAGTGGTGGACAATTTTCTTGGAAACAACAGATCTGATAATTACAATGAAATTGTAGAAAATCTCCTTCTGAAGTATAAGAGTCTTGGCTGCAACATGTCTTTGAAAATTCATTTTCCGGATTCTCATCAGGATTTCTTTGTCAAACTGTGGAGCGGTCACTGATGAGCATGGTGAACAATTTCACCAGGACATTGCTGCTATGGAGACAAGGTATCAAGGCAACTGAAGCCCTTCAATGCTTGCTGATTACTGTTGGACTGTGACAAGAGACACCTCATCGATTGACTACAAGAAGCAAGCAAAGAGAGCTCAAACAGCGACTGAATAATGATGAAATGGGTTCAAATGTGCCTTTTTAAAACATGATATGTGAACTTTAAATAATGTTTTTATTTTTTCTATCATTTTATGTTGAAATATCAATTAATTGAGTATGTAACCACAATTTTTATAATGCTAAAGTAGAAAGACTAGCTGTTCACCCCAGAGAATTAAACAAGTATACATTATTTGTATTACTATAATGTAAATTCATCATTTAAAAAAAACCCAGAGCCAATTGGTGAATTTCATTATGATATTTGAAATCAGCATGTCAAAATCAATAAGAAATGGTATATTTAATTTCTGGTACAAATAACTTTTGAAAATTTGTTGACTAGTGTTATTGATCTATTTTGAGTAAGAGTTCCTGCGTACAGTTTTCCGACATTTGGACCTATCCCCATTCAAGTTGCGCCCTCTCTATTGCCATGTTTTTTCTTTTCCTTATTTCTTCTAGAATTCTAAAGAATAATAACATGGAGTTATCTGTTGATATGTATTCTTAACATGCGTCCAAGACATTTCCATCTCCTCTTCACGATTTTTCTTGTACGATGGTAATGCTCGTGTAATTTTTTTTTCTTTAGTTTTTAATTTTTAGTGATTTATGCGTCAACTTTTATGTTATTTTTTTTTTTATTCTCTTCGAATTCGAAGAATTCTTTTGTGGTCTGGTTTCTCAAAGCCCCTTCATTGGTTATTTTACATTCTTCCTTTTTTTTAAATTTTTTGTTTTAAATTTAAATTTGCTTTCCGTGTTTCCGAGCACGCATTTTCCCCATCTATATATTGTGCTTCGAGATTGCCAGAGTGGTTAGACTTTTGGTCTCTGGCGGCAGATGTACCAGGTTCAATTCGCAGTATCGGCACCCTCCAGTCTGTCTAGCTGCAAATGGGTACATAACGTGTCTCTTGAGTTAGGGAAGGAAAAGGCAGCGAGGAAGGAAACTGGTCACCCCACGTCTCGATGCTGGACCTAGTATAGTGAAGTCTCTAACATTTCACTCCCCTACGGATGTATCTGCTATGGAACTACCTCTGACTCTATATTGTACGTCACCCCGTGTGCTAGGGAGGGGGGGGGGGGGGGGCAAAAGGGGGGGAAAGAATTGTAACACTGTAATTGACCAGAACTGGGGGGGGGTGGTTACAGTGGTGGTCCTATTCTCCATAGGGAGCAATAAGGCAAATGATAAGGATAATGATGATACAAGCGATGATACAGGCGATGATACAGGCGGATGTTGCTGCCTCTGGGAAAGATGATGCTTACCTGTTTGCGACATAATGTTTCATGACATATTCAACACACTAGCCCCGGAGGTGTCCAGGAAAAATGTCATTAAGCAGGGGTAGTAACATGCCAGGCGATGTCATTTTGGATTTGCAGGCTCGGTTATTGTGGCCTTTATGTTCTGTGTGAAGTTTTTAAGATATTTTTTGGCGATTTTTCATTGCCTTTTTCTGGTGCTGTTTTTATTGTTCTTGTTTGTTGGTGAGGTTTGATAGGGTTTGCGTGTTTTGGATATGTCGAATGAGTGCAGCTATTTTGAGTGAGTTGAATCTTTGACTATGTTTTGAGTCAGTTGAATCTTTGACTATGTTTTGAGTCAGTTGAATCTTTGACTATGTTTTGAGTCAGTTGAATCTTTGATTATGTTTTGAGTCAGTTGAATCTACGTGACTGACTCTGGATCTGTGTAAAAAAAGCGACCTTTTAGGAAAACTGTGAAGGCAGAGACGGAAAGCACGAACCAGAGCTGGGACTCCTCACAAAGGATGGCTGTCGACCGCGCGAAGTGGAGACAGTTTGTTGCTGCCCTACAAGACGCCACCAGGCATGATGATCACTGACTGCTTTATCAGTCAGCGACCAATGACCAAAGAAGAAGGTGAAGATTTATGTAAATGTTTTGAGTCAGTTGAATCTGTGTACGTGTTTTGAGTCAGTTGAATCTGTGTACGTGTTTTGAGTCAGTTGAATCTGTGTACGTGTTTTGAGCCTGTTCCTCTAGCTAGGCGGTCTCAACATTATGGACGCTTCAGAATGTATTGGTTCATTCTTTCATTGCGGGTCATCTGGACATAGTACCAGATCCACAACATTTACACATCGAGTCTTCCCGTTCTGAGTTATTCCTTCTTCTTCTTTCTCTTCCTACTCTTCTTCTCCTTCTTCCTTTTTTTCATCTTCCTTCTTTTCATCTTCCTTCTCTTCCTCTCCTTCTTCTTCCTCCGACCTTCCGCCTTCTTCTTCTTCTTTCTTCTTCTGCTGTATTCTTCGTTCACTCTCAGACGTCGACTTGAATATTTTCAAAGGAAGCATTGGTCAGTTTAAGGTTGTTGGTATCTCCATAGAGTTTGTCCAGGAGTGGTACCGATGACTGTTATATGTCGTTTTCTCTGTTCTTCATATGTTGAGCATCTTTGAAACACAATACAGAGACAGGAAGTGTAAAAATTCGCGTGAACTGCGCTCAGGTCAAAGATATCCTTAGATAGAAACCAGTAGACTAATTGTAAGTCTAAGTTGCACAGTTTGTTCTTCTGCTGGGTGACCTGCCTCCTGAAAGTCATCAACAGGGCTGTTATATTTTACCGAGCTTCACTTCCAAACAAACAAAAAAATCGCGTTTTTGTTGTTGTTTGTTTGTTTGTTATTCAGTTCTCGAATAAAATGAATTTTAGTAATCTAGTTTGCGCCTTTTTACTAGGAACGCGGAAAATTACCTCTATACACGAGGATACCGCACTTTTAAGTGGTAGCGGTAGAGTGCTAGTCCAAAACTTTCCTAACTTAAATAATACTTCTTTTTTATTTTTGTTTCCTCCGTCATCTAGTGATATACCTAATTCACCTTCTGTGATCACCCAGTTGATCGCAGTCAACAAGTTGCCGACCTTCGCTGTAGACACGTGCATCAATGCTACCAACTGTGAGCGAGTTGAAACAGGCAGACAAGAGCCAGAATGTTAGACAGGCCTGCTTGCAAAATTCTCAACCCAAGAGCCAGAATGTTAGACAGGCCTGCTTGCAAAATTCTCAACCGTTGTAATAAATCTTTCTCTCGTTCATCCGGTCTTCTGTACTCCGCATGTGTTCTTTGTGTAGTAAAAATACATCCCTCATACACTACTACGCCAACAACAACAACAACTTTGGGACAACCTGAGACCAGACACGCATCTTCTAATAATAAAATCAAACTGAAGCTACAACTACATCAGCAGCTGAACTCCCAAGAACGCTGCAGAAGTGGCACGTAACAGACAAATAAGAACGCTGATTATTTCACAAGACAAGCTATTTTTGTTCAACACGCTCAAGTTAGCAGGCTAGGTGGACCAAAAAAAAAATAACCAAAAAGCCGCTACATAGCGTAGTAATTTCACATTCAACATGAAACCATGTAAACACAGATGGCTTTATACTGTAGCCAAACCGTCTTTTATAAATCTGTAGTTCACTAAAAACAAAGAAACCTTGAACCAACGCCTGTAGATGCTTGTTCCTTGCTGAAGTGGTGGAAACATTCAAGCAAGCCATCTTCAACATGGATGATCAGGTCAGGTCGTCTATCTTCATTTCGAGCAGTTGGTTTGGTTTGGATTTGGGTTTGTGTTTGGGTTTAAGGACTATCTTTATTTCTCACGGACAACTCCATAAGTGCTCCGATCTCCTCCCTTAGATCACACAAGAAGGTCTCAGCACAGTGCACGAACTCCGTAGCACCGGCGAGAATCCCAATGTGTGTATATAGGAATCACACATTATATAAATATATTTGGTGGGTAGATTTCTAATTTTTTTAAATTTAACCATGGCAGTGGCCTTATGGCCTACTCTTTACGATTTCCAACTGCCGTGGGATTTTTAAAACGGGACCTCCTATTGTTTCGCCTTTATCAGAGAAGGCTAGGCATCCAATCTCACTACCCAGATGATCAGTGGGGAGTATGATATTATTAGGACCACTGGTTCTGAAAAAAAATTCCATAAATTATATTCCCTTTACTGTGAATCAAACCTGCGACCTCTAGGATTGGAGGCGGACGCCGAACCTCTAAGCCACTCCGAACTGTGTTAAAGTAGTTAAAGGTACTAAAATTGAACGTTTGCTGTTGAGAAGTTTCTACCACCCTTGATTTTGACGAAATGGTAATCACGTAACAAAGTCGGTTGCGGTTACTTTGACAACGGTTAAACTTAATGATTAAAAACCAAAACAACAACAAAGTTAAGGAAAAAAGAAAACAACTTTTCGAATAAGAAACATGACCTACAGGGTGATTGATAGTTGTTTCCTGTTTTTAAATTGTCATTTCTTGGCTTCAAATCCAACTAATTTATACGAAACAAACGTCACAATAAAGACAATTAATTGCTTCTTTACTTTCACAGGTTAACGTGAGATCTGAACTCTTCAACACATGACCTCACCGCGGGCAGCAATCTCACTACTGTAACATGCGATAATTGGCGGTTTTATATTATATTATTTCGTTTGTGAAAATACACGAAAGCTAACTGCATGCAAAGTTTGAGCTTACTACAATAAGTGGAACATGAGAATTTAAACGTAAAGATTTGAAACGCGACAAATATTTAAAACTTATGTCGAGTTAAATAAAAGTGTTTAAAAAATAAATTCTGCACAAGGATCCCTCTTGAGGGAGCAGTTGTTTTATTCTGTAACTAACTACAAGGGGTAACTTCTCTCAATTGTTGAAACAAATAAAGAGGGGAAACCCGAGGCCTGTAAACAGTAAATAAATAAATATAACACACATAAAAAGTATGTTTCAGTCACTTGTGAGAAATAAAGAAGTAGAAAACTAACAACATAAAAACAACAGAAGTGGGTGGTTTACCGGGGAATCAAACCCCGGGACCTTCCGAACGGCACCACCTCATAGCTACGGAAGCGAGTCACACTATCCCCCCTGCCAACTAGGGACCACAAAAATAGTGCTTAGGGGGAGGTTTCACCCATATTTTGGCATTTTGTTTAAAAATTATCATTTTTGCAATATCGATGCTACAGTTTAGTGTCACCATTTTTCTACCTAACGCTATGTTTTTTATTGCAGTTTTCAGCTTAAAAATATTTTAAATTAATTTTTCAAATATGTATGTTCAGCCACAAATCAGCTAATTATATATGCAAAAAAAATTATTTTGTTATAACTTTTTTATTTATTAACATATTTTAATAATTTTTTCGGTATTTAGTCCAGCCAGGGCATTAGATTAAAATGTTTAACAGTTATAAGCCTTAACATAAAATAAAATTTCATTGGCTGAAACTTCTCATGAGGGTCAAAGATTGCCAGCTTCAACCAATCAGAATCAAGCTTACATCGGAAAAGGCTTGCTTGTATGTTTATACTGAATCATGCTTCCTGTCAATTGCGAAGTCGAATTTTCGATTATGGTTAGATTTATAGTGATTTCTTATTTAATAAAATGGATTGTGTTAATAAATCAACAGCATCAGGTAAAAGAAGGAAGGATAGGCCCATTAAGAGGAAATTTAGAGGTAACAGGTATTCTGGTTCCCTGAAACTACCGAAAATCACAGCTAGGCCTAGGGCCTACATGTCAGACAAATGAAATATCATTCTGCAAATTAAATAGTGTTACTTCTACAGCTGTGAAACACACTGATCCTGAAACTATTGAAGGATACAGAATTATCAGCATTGAAAGCGTCTTGCAGTTTGTTAAACAGTTCCCATGTCCATTATATGTAGTGATGGAAGATCAAGTAAAGAAATCAAGACAAGACTTGAGATGGCCTCAGCTGCCATGACAAGGCTGAATGTGATCTGGAAAAGTAACATCAGTTTTCCTGTGAAGATCAAATTATACAAATCACTTGTATTATCTATTCTCTTGTATGGGTGTGAGGGCTGGACACTCACTGCAAATACGGAGCGAAGGATTCAGGCTTTCGAGCATAAATGTTATAGAAGAATTTTGCGCATTTGCTATAAAGAGCGCAAAACAAATGTCTATGTTAGAGAGAAGATAAACACCTATGCAGGCCACCAAGAACCACTTTTGTCAGTAGTGAAACGTCGAAAGCTTGCCTGGTTTGGGCATGTAACTCGTCATGACTCCCTGTCTGCTGATGCTTCCACCATGGCACCCCTACAACCCATGACGGGTTATGGGTTGAGATGATGATAATTTCCAAAGTGTTTGACATCACCTGTCACTACGAGCAGTGAGCAGAATCAGTTTACAGAGTCTTTATACACAGTGAATGAGACTCACTATGTATGGCCTGTCAAGTTCATTTACTTTCACTTGTTTATAAAGAAATACAAAACAGATGAAGAATTTGCAGTGTGGATGACAGGTCATAAATCATGCCAAAAAATCATGAGGGTGCCTGATGGAATCAAATGGAATGATTAATATTTTTAGAAGATCTGAGGAAAAACATGGGTTGAAGTATGTAAAATATCTTGGAGATGGGGATTCAAAAAGTTTTAAATCTGTTGCCGAGGCAAAGCCACAAATGTATCCTGAACTTCAAATCGAAAAATTAGAATGCTGCAGCCATGTTCAGAAACGAATGGGACGACGTCTCCTTGATAAAGTTGCAGAATGTAAAGGCAAGCAGTATGAAGAAGATGGGAAAAAGTATTGGAAATTTTGGAAGATTAACAAAGAGTGCTATTATGAGAAAACAAGGTCATTACAGTGCCGCAATAAGAGGAAATATTGGTTCAATTTCCAATATGAAAAAAAGCATAATGGCCATTCTCAAGCACCGTGCTGGAGATCATGAAGATTGTGGAGATTGGTGCCCAAAGGATATAAACAAGGCTAACAAAAACAGGCTGCCTAAATTTGTCATTAAAGAAATTCAGCCTGTCTTTGATGAATTGTCTTCAGACTTCTTGTTGTCAAAATGTCTTCACGGAAGAACACAGAACTCTAATGAGTCTTTCCACAATCTGATCTGGAACAGATGTCCCAAAGCAGCATTTGTAGGAAGAGACAGATTAGAACTTTCAGTTTTTGATGCTTTGATAGTTTTCAATGATGGAGAACTTGGGAGAAGAGGAATTTTTGAAAATCTTGGTCTATCTTTTGGGAAATACTGCTTCAAAGGATTTTCTGGTTTTGACGCGGCACGAGGCTCTGCTTCCCTAAGATCATATGATATGAAAAAAGCAGAATACAGGCACAGAAAATCTTTCCTGGATTATAAAAATACCAACAAAGATAATGGATATGCAAGTGGCAGATTCTAATGTGAGTATGACAATTTTAAGGCATGTTTTCCCTGTATTTTGCTTATTTCTACGATATTGTTTTTCAGAAATTTTGATGACATCATGTCAGGATTACTCAAATTATTTTAAAGCTAAAGGCTTTAAACTTTGCACACTGTGATCTCATACTGTAGTGCTTGTCCCCTACTAATTTTAAATGTATAAACCTGTAACTTTTTTATCAGTGAATTTTTAAAGTATCTCTACCCTGTATTTTTATCAAGAAAAATGGGTCTAATTTTTGAAAATTCATAAAAAATCACTCGGACAGTTTATGAAGATGAAACTAGAAGGGAGTCTTGAGAATGCTGTGATCTATGTGCAAGCCAAATTCCAATGTCCTATCTTTGCAAATAAAGTGTGCATCTTGACACAAAAAAGTTTCTATTTTTAGTAACAATATGCAAATTAGGACCCAATATAATTATTTTCCAATGATTCAGCATTTTTTATTAGATGCTTTGATGTCCTAAACATGCCCAAAAAAATTGGAGCTTGTAAAGTCAAAAATAAAAAAAATATAATTTTAGGTGAAACCTCCCCTTAGTAGACAGGGGTCATTAGCGCGATTTGAAACACGAAACACCGGATATGTACTAGAGCGATCCAGCCTAAATAATACTTTTGTAGAACTGTTGAAGAATGGTATATCTAACAATGTTGATGATTTTTTCAAAAACTCTATATGACTAATATTCACATCTGTACAACGTCATATTTGTTCTTACTGCAAGACCTTCTCCCCTCATTCCAGTAGCTAGTGATTTGTTGTGCTTTTTATTTTCAGAGCTCATGCTTCAGCTGTCATTATTAATGAAGTTAAAGGTAGTCCCATAGAATAAACTGCCGTAGTGGAGTTAAGTGTTAGAGACTGCACTATACTAAGTCCAGCTTTTTATGAGGTGGGGGTAACTAGTTTCCTTCCTTGCTGCCTTTGCCTTTCCTAACTCATGATCATATTCAGGTGCCCACTTACAGCTGGGTAGACTGGCTCGTGATGAATTAATTGCCGTAGTGGAATGAAGTGTTAGTACTTCACCATACTGAATCCAGCTTTATGAAGTGGAGTGACCAGTTCTCGTCCTCACTGTCTTTGCCTTCCTTAACTCATGAGCAGAGTCAGGTACCTACTTATACCCCGGTAAACTGGAGCGTGACGCTACGAAGTTTCTATCCCGGAACCCTAGGGATATTTATCTGCGAGAGGCAAGCTTAGCTAGTAGAACGCTGTGCCCTTAATACCACTCCAAAAAAGAAACAACCAAACAACCAAACAACCACTTACTTACTTAATTAATCATTCCTATTCTACCATGAGGTGTAGAGTTTTCAAAGAGAGGGCGCCATACTATCCTATCGGCTGACTTCCTCCTGCCTGGTTCCAATCTAGTCCTCGATTATTCAGAGATTATCTAATGACTCTAGGTCATCGTCCGAAAGGTCTGGATCACTGGCTCTTAGTTTCCCATACTTGTCATGGTAGCCGATCTTCTCCCATTCTGCAGACATGGCCAAACCATCGTAGTTGGGACTGTACTACTTGGGCCTACAGGAGCTGGGTTTTTAGACCATATCGTCTGGTTGTGGACCATGTCTCTTCTTGTTACTTCAACCACCTTCCTTAGATACCTCATTTCTGAGGTTTGGATCTGGCTTTTGTGGGTTATAGTCATGGCTCATGACTCGCATCCATACGTCAAGACTGGGACATGGGTGGAACGGTATACAACCATCTTTGTCTTCCTGCCAACTTCTCTTTTGCTGAGGAATCGCCGATTTATATCCTGAAAAAGTCTCCCATCTGCTGCTATTCGGGTAGCCAAATCTTCTTTGATATCCTCCCTTCCACTCTATGACAGCTCCTAGGTAATTCAAGTGGTTCACCTGCTCTAGGAACAGGTCCAAACAAACAAAAAAACAAAACTGTTATATAATACATTTCCCATTTTCCGATAGGATATCTCCAAAGTACCTGAATTTCACTGCGTATCACTTTCACACAGATTCTCATCGCTTGGTTTGTTGTTAGGAACAAAAATAAAAACAAGTTAAAAACAGCACAGAGATATTTATTTGCAAAAACGTTTGTAAAACCTACCCAACTATAAGCGGGTACCTGACTCCGTTCGTGAGTTAGTGTAAGCAAAGGCGGGGAGGAAGGGAAATGGTCATTCTACGTCATAAAAATGCTGCACCTAGTATACTTAAGTCTCTAACACTTGACTCGCCTACGACAGTACCTGCCATGAGACTGCCTTGACCTATTATTTATGTTATACATTTCCTAATTTCTGTAACGATATTTCCGAAGTACCTGAACTTCGCTGCCTGTCACTATGGCAAAGATTCTCTTTGCTTGGTTTGCTGTGTTGGAATACAACAAGTGAAAAATAACACATAGATAAGTATCTGCAAAATGCTTGTAAAGTTAACAAGCTAAATATATAGATAATAAACGTAGATGTATTCTGCTGTATTTGTGGGAAGAGAATTGAACAGAGATGATAAGGGAGGCGGGGAGTGAAGAATTATTGCTCCTCTGGCAAGTGAGACTAACCCAAGTGTCGTGGAGAGCGATGGTGATATGAATTATTTAATGCTGTATTTTAGTGTAAATTTTTGTGGAACGTAAATATTTATGTCCTGTTTTGTTTGCCTTATTTTGTTTTTCTTGTTCAAAGCTAACGAATACATTAGAAGTTGATTTGACCACAAAAATAAATATTCCATTGTGTGTAGCGCTTGCGTCTCGGGGCGAAGTTACAAGGTTCCAGGACCAAATCCTGGTAACGTCACACTCCAGTCTACCCAGCTGTAAATGGGCACTTGACTGCCTTTACCCTATTTTTCAATACTTTAGGGTACGTAATATTACACTCTTCGATACAGTAGGGAAGATTGGAGTTTGCGTTAATACATACTTTTTATACACTAATTATGTTTTCAGACTATATTGAAACATAGGCTTTTATTCGGTAGTGAAGTATGAAGGCTACATGAAAACGTTTTTTTAAATATACCCTAATGAAGCGTGGAGGCTACATTAAGCTAGAATCTTTCAAACAGTAAAAAAAAAATGAAGTGTGGAAGCTACGTTAAACGATTTTTAAAATACATTAAAGAAGTGTGAAGGCAACAACATTCTATTTTATACAGTAATGAAGTGTGTAGGCTACTTTAAACATACTTTTTAAAAATTCAATAATGACGTATGTCGGCTACATTAATATTTACTTTTTATACAGTACTGAAGTTTTTGCGCTACATTAAAATGTACTTTTTTATACAGTAATAATATGTGTGGGTTACATACTAACAGGCTGTTTAAAAAGACTCATGTAAGTATCCCTACCCTAACACTATAATAAAATAGCTTTTGTGCAACAGAATAGCATAAAGCAATGTATTTCTGTGTGTAACAGAATAGTATAAAGCAATGTATTTCTGTGTGTAACAGAATAGTATAAAGCAATGTATTTCTGTGTGTAACAGAATAGTATAAAGCAATGTATTTCTGTGTGTAACAGAATAGTATAAAGCAATGTATTTCTGTGTGTAACAGAATAGTATAAAGCAATGTATTTCTGTGTGTAACAGAATAGTATAAAGCAATGTATTTCTGTGTGTAACAGAACAGTATAAAGAAATGTGTTTCTATGTGTAACAGAACAGTATAAAGAAATATATTTCTGTGTGTAACAGAACAGTATAAAGCAATGTATTTCTGTGTGTAACAGAACAGTATAAAGCGATGTATTTCTGTGTGTAACAGAACAGTATAAAGCAATGTATTTCTGTGTGTAACAGAACAGTATAAAGCGATGTATTTCTGTGTGTAACAGAACAGTATAAAGCTATGTATTTCTGTGTGTAACAGAACAGTATAAAGCGATGTATTTCTGTGTGTAACAGAACAGTATAAAGCAATGTATTTCTGTGTGTAACAGAACAGTATAAAGCAATATATTTCTGTGTATAACAGAACAGTATAAAGCAATGTATTTCTGTGTGTAACAGAACAGTATAAAGCGATGTATTTCTGTGTGTAACAGAACAGTATAAAGCGATGTATTTCTGTGTGTAACAGAACAGTATAAAACGATGCATTTCTGTGTGTAACAGAACAGTATAAAGCTATGTATTTCTGTGTGTAACAGAACAGTATAAAGCTATGTATTTCTGTGTGTAACAGAACAGTATAAAGCAATGTATTTCTGTGTGTAACAGAACAGTATAAAGCAATGTATTTCTGTGTGTAACAGAACAGTATAAAGCGATGTATTTCTGTGTGTAACAGAACAGTATAAAGCGATGTATTTCTGTGTGTAACAGAACAGTATAAAGCAATGTATTTCTGTGTGTAACAGAACAGTATAAAGCGATGTATTTCTGTGTGTAACAGAACAGTATAAAGCTATGTATTTCTGTGTGTAACAGAACAGTATAAAGCGATGTATTTCTGTGTGTAACAGAACAGAATAAAGCTATGTATTTCTATGTGTAACATAACAGAATAGTATAAAGCAGCGTTTCTCAAACTGTGTTACGCGGAGCAGTAGTGTTCCGGGAGAATGTGTTCCGCGATAAAAAAATGTAGAACCGGTTGCTAACAATTTATTTTTAAACATTATTTTTTATAATTCTTGCATTGCTTTTATTCTCAAAATCTTTGTCTTTACCTTGTGTATTTTTAGGCCCACTTGTTGTGACCTCTAATCGAGAAATTTCATTTTCTCTTGCATCTCATTATGGTTATGCAAGAAATGATAACATGGTTGAACTTGAAGAAAAACACTAAAGGATGTGGTTGTTGTTGTTGTTGTTTAACTAGGGCTGCTGAGCTTCTCGCTCTTTAGCAGCCAATACCAAGTTGAAGACTCCCTGGTATTATCTACACTGTAGATCTAGGCTTTTCCTGTGGCTTTTCTGCCATTCTGAAACGTGTTGAGTTGAAGTCATGAGTTCCAGTTTCTCCAGCTCGGCTTGCATTTAAAGGATCGTCACATCTGGTCCCAAGCTTGCAGCAAGAAGTACGTGGCATACTGTGCATTCCCCGTCATCCAAGGGGCTCTCCAACTGTGCAGAGCTAAAATACTGTACTCTGGTTCTGGGCTCTCCCAAGGAATTGTCACATCCTGCACAGAGCCACTTCTCAACTCCTCCTGCCTATCACTGGGTCCATAGCGAGATCCTCCTGCATGCAGTCAACCAAGTCAAAGCCAAAGAATCACGTCTGGGGCTCAAGTGACTTCTCCAAGCTTGGTGTGTAATGCTGGGTTCTCAACAAGTTTCACCACAGGGGGAATCCTTAGAAGTGTGTGGACGATTTCAAGAGTCAATGAGGGTGTAATTAGCCTCACAGACATAGGTTCACTTCCACATATGTATATTGTAGCACTGTGCATAGCTGGTGGTCATATCAGGATGACTCTAGTTATGCCTCCATGCATCACTAAAGGATGTAGAATCGTACACATATCTTGGCAGTAATATAGACAGAGTTGGAGGGACAGACAATGATATCAAAATAAGAATACAAAAAGCAAGAGGAGCTTTCATTGCATTGGGAAACATATGGAGAACAAGAGAAATCAAGTCCAACACAGAAATAAGAATCTTCAACTCAAATGTTAAGTCAGTCCTATTGTATGGCTCTGAGATATCGAGAGCAACAAAAACAACAACCAAAAAGCTACCGACTTTTATAAACGGAGCTTGCATAGATTAGAAGGAATGAAATGGTATGACAATCACCAATGTGGAATTGATGACAAGAACCAGACAAGTGCCAAAGGAACAAGAGTTGAGAAGAAGACGCTGGCGATGGATAGGATACACATTGAGGAGACCTGTTCATAGCATTACAAGGCAGTCTTTGTTCTGGAATCCACAGGGAAAGAGAGGCAGAGGTAGACCAAAAACACACGGAGAAGAGAACTGGATACGGAGGTGAAAATTATGAGGAAAACATGGAAAGAACTTGAGCGGATGGCACAGGACAGGAAGATTTGGCATGCATTTGTTGAAGGCATATGCTCCGCGGGGAGCTAAATGGTATTGATTGATTGATTTTTAGAATGGATACGAAATCCATTTGCAGTTACAGCCAAACCAGCAGGCTTATAAGCTCATGATTATGAGAGTTTGATTTATGTGACTTCAGACTCAGGAATAAAACAAAGATTGAATGAACTTTCCCTAAATGATTTTTGGAACAGTGTTTTGCAAGAATGCCCCAACATTTCAAAACGGACAGATCGAGGCTTTTTCTATTTGCCACTACATACCTATGTGAAACAGGATTTTCTTATTATGCAGCTATGAAGAAAAAAGTATAGGAACAGACTTGACGCTACACCAGACATTAGAATTCAATTTTCAAATATTGTACCAAATATTAAGTTAATATATGATGTTAAACAGCAAAAGTATTCTTCTCATTGATAGAAAATGTACATACAGTTACTTGTGCATGTACTTTACTTTTATTAGTAATAACAAATAAACATGATTAAACAACAGAAGGTTCGAATTATTATGTTAGCTGTATTAATTACTTTCTTTATTTACACAGCTTAAATTTAATTTTAATTAATCGTAAAATATAATATAAACTTGTAAAATGCTACCTTAAGCCCAATTTTTAGCATCACTGTTCCGTCAATTCATTTCAAATGAACAAGGGTTGTTAAGTGAACAAAAAACGGTTTGAGAAAAGCTGGTTTAAAGCAAAGTGTGCAAGGCTATAGTATAAAGCAAGTAGGCTACTGTATACGTTAGGAAAGCGAGAAACAGGTCACTCTACCTCTCGAAGCTGACCTGTTATAGTGAAGTCCCTAACACTTCACTCCCCTACGGCTGTATCTGCTATTGCACTATCTTTACCTTTTATGAATGAGAGTTCACAGAATCTTGGATTACGGACGAAAATAAATGTTTTAAGACGTGAGTGTGTTAAAGTCACAACCCGAGTTTAGGGTTTACGAACGCAACCCGTTTTCCCATTTGCAACTCTCTGAACCATTCAACACCCCGGACATGCCTTGGTAATTTGGAGTTCCCTTTTGTTTGAGTACAGGAATTGGGGAAGACTACAAAAGCCGTCAAAATGGGGGCATGGGGAAGTCGTAAAATCTAAAGTCAAATAGGTGCAGTTGCCTTTCGCGAACAGTCTGATTTGAAGCAGACGACAGAAGCGTTTTTGTTTACGATGGGGAAGGTCGTAAAAATAACTTTCAAAAGATGAGTGGAAAGGTTAACACAACAGATAGAAAATGTTATGATAGTTAAAATAGCTCTAGAGAATGGGTTCATAACCTGTTTTAAATTCTCATACCCCTTTTAATTTTATTAAACTTTGCTGTCCCCTCATTGGCTTTTAGTAAACCTTCCCGTCCCCCTTAGCTTTTAGTAAACCTTCCCTTACCCCTTTGGCTTTTAGTAAACCTTCCTGCACCCCCTTAGCTTTTAGGGAACCTTCCTGTACTCCTTTGGCTTTTAATAAACCTTCGCGTACCCCTTTGGCTTTTAGTAAACCTCCCCGTACCCCTTTGACTTTTAGTAAACCTTCCTGTAACCCTTTGGCTTTTAGGAAACCTTCCCGTACTCCCTTTAGCTTTTAGTAAACCTTCCCATACCACCTTGGTTTTTAGTAAACCTTCCCGTACTCCCTTTGGCTGTTAGTAAACCTTCCCGTACCCCTTTGGCTTTTAGTAAACCTTCCGGTACCCCTTTGGCTTTTAGTAATCCTTCCCGTACCCATTTGGCTTTTATTGAACCTTTCTGTACCCCTTTGGCTTTTCTTGAACCTTCCCGTACCCCTTCAATATGGGACGGGATAAATTCTAGAGTTTCCCATGCGTACATACATACACGGAAATAAATAAACATATTAACTATTCATAAAGAAACTTTTATTCTTTACATACAATTTTTGGAATTATAAAGCTCTTCAATGTTTATGAGCACAGTCAAATAATTTAGAGAGGCCGTTGGTTCTGTTCCTTGTCAACTATGGTTGATGAGCTGGTCACACTTTAGCTGTTCCTTGTCAACTATGGTTGCTGAGCTCGTCACACTTTAGCTGTTCCTTGTCAACTATGGTTGATGAGCTGGTCACACTTTAGCTGTTCCTTGTCAACTATGGTTGCTGAGCTCGTCACACTTTAGCTGTTCCTTGTCAACTATGGTTGCTGAGCTCGTCACACTTTAGCTGTTCCTTGTCAACTATGGTTGCTAAGCTCGTCACACTTTAGCGGTTCCTAGTCAACTATGGTTGCTGAGCTCGTCACACTTTAGCTGTTCCTTGTCAACTATGGTTGCTGAGCTCGTCACACTTTAGCTGTTCCTAGTCAACTATGGTTGCTGAGCTCGCCACACTTTAGCTGTTCCTTGTCAACTATGGTTGCTGAGCTCGTCACACTTTAGCTGTTCCTTGTCAACTATGCTTGCTGAGCTCGTCACACTTTAGCTGTTCCTTGTCAACTATGGTTGCTGAGCTCGTCACACTTTAGCTGTTCCTAATAAACTATAGTTGCTGAGCTCGTCACACTTTAGCTGTTCCTTGTCAACTATGGTTGCTGAGCTCGTCACACTTTAGCTGTTCCTAATCAACTGTAGTTGCTGAGCTCGTCACACTTTAGCTGTTCCTTGTCAACTATGGTTGCTGAGCTCGTCACACTTTA
>JAMPIV010006025.1:65000-70000 GCA_024509875.1 Oreohelix idahoensis
TTTACGCAAGAGCAGAGTCAGGTACCATTTACAGCTGAGTAGACTGGAATGTGCTGCTATTTGGTTTCGTTCTCGGAACCTGGCAACTTTACTGTTCATAGAAAAGCTCTCTAACCGCTCTGCCAATTGGAAGGTAGTCTTTTTAATATAACGACAATTTTTTAGCTGTTTAACATTCTCTTTCGTTATTTATGTTTTCCTTCCTAGATTTTTGTTTAGAATCTCTATTTGGTTTCATCTGTTCCCATGAGATGAGCCCCCTTTTTCAATATATCCACGATTCAAGATCCTCAGTTTTTTTCTTCTAAAATTTTGCTTCGTTTTGACGCGCTTTGTTCAACATAGACATAGAGTCCGTCTGTTATATTAGGGCGCATGTCTAAATTAAAAAAAAAAAAACTATTTGTCTTCATTTTTGTGTATTTTATTCAGTTCTTTCTACCAATTGCTTATTCACTGTCCGTGTATCTGCACCATAGAAAATAAAGAATAGAGATATAACACTAGATGGCAATCATGTTTAATTTGTGAGTTATTTCCTTAGATGTTAGAACTTGCCTCCTGTTCATGTCCCTTATATAATTCAAAGGATGTAAATACATTTATACCCGTAATATTTATCGCGAATGTTTCAACACTTAAGGATAATCTCAGTCGTCTCAATCAGAAAATGGTGTAAGAATATCACAGCCCAAGTTGACGTCAACCCTAAGTAGTTCTCGGGGTGCAAAGAAAGACAAGGATCACCTCAAACGTGTCCTAAGAGACGACTAATATAAAATTATGCAGGGGTGTCAACATCATTACGTTAATTAAATTGTCAAAGAAATCATAGCTTGAATACCTAGGTACAGGCTTTATGCGACGGGCCCAGCTGGATTGGTGACTCGTGCTTCAAGAGATAAGAAGAAGACCCTGGAGATGGATAGGACATACATTAAGAAAATCTGTAAATAGCATTACTTGGCAGTCCTAGTCCAGGAATCCCTAGGTTAAGAGAGGTAGAGGAAGATCAAAGAACACGTGGAAACGAAAACTGGATATAGACATGACGGGGGATGAAGAAGGCATGAAGAAACCTTGAGTTAATGGCACAGGACAGGAAGACTTGGCATGTGGCAGGAGGTGAATTTATCTTGCTAACTTTTACTGTCCACATCTGCCCTTGAATGTTATGGGGAGAAGCAGTTTTTGTTCTCACGCGAGGTGTATTCCTTGACCATCAGAGCCGACTTTTGGGCGGAGCGTGCGTCATAACGTAAATTAAAATCTTCCCAGACAACTTTTTTTGTGCCCAGATTTTGTGCCTTTTAACTTTTTTTGATGGTTGCTGATATGGATGTATTCAAACATAGTAGCCAACACATTTTTTTTTATCCTTTCATTGCAGCTGACGGTTTTGTGTTGTTGCCACGAATTTCATAATTTATTACATTCTGCTTCTGCCAGTTAGTATCATATTTACAGCTTTCTCAAATATCTTATGTCGCACGCTGTGATCTTCTTGTCGTGTGCTTCAGATAGTGACCAAAGTTAATACTTATTTTTTTGTCAAGTTAGTTTTTTCCCTCCACAAATTCTTCTTTTATCAACTTTGTTATTTTATTATTGTGATTTCCTAAAGGTGGTTGACAGTTTGTACTACAATTAATCTTGTACTACAATAAACCTTGTACCACAATTAACCTTGTACTACAATTAACCTTGTACTACACTTAATCTTGCACTACAATTAATCAAAACTGATGTAGCCAGCATCATCATCATGTTCCTTTGCGCTTCTCACAGAACCTGAAACCACCAATGCAGCTGGTTATTTGCAGGAAGCCTGCACCAAGCAGTCACGTGTTTTTGCCAGGCTCATGAACAACCTCCTATTAGTTGCCTGGTACGACATGCTTGAGGGTGTAGTAGTCCTATTCTTTCTTAGTCTCTTCAAAAACCTCCTGGAACCAGACGTAGCAAACCTCATTTTCTTCTTCTTCATTTTTCCTAGTTCGTCCTGAAAAGGACTTTGATTGCGTTGTGTCGCCGTTTACAGCAAAGCTGCGATATTTGCGCCTTTCGGTCCGACACATCCGACTTCCGCACGGCATTTTTTGGGACCGGGTTTGCCTTCCTTCTTCGATCCCTACTATCTCAGGCAGACTGCAGTGATGCAGCCTGTTTCCAGGACCACCACTTGGAGGTGGAGTAGGGTCTTGGTCAGCTCTGGTTCGCTGACCCTGATGCAAGCAGTCTAGTTATGGGTCGCTGACTGCTTTCATTATGTTTTGCTGCGTCTTCGGTCCCAAACCTGATTTAATGATCTTGCAAAAATTCTTCAGAAGGATAATGCCAGAAGCATTGACTACGATTCCAATCGTCTGTTTGTTTGGTTTATATTATATGTATATACATATTTTGTCGTTAAGCGCCACATTAAGTTTCAGGTGCGTTCATTGACGTTTCTTGTAGCCTGTATGCTAAACTGGCAATCTAATATTCTCCTAATTGTTTTCTGATTTTTCCTCATTGGCAGCATTACACATCTGCCTCAAGAAATATATATCTCAACGCCACTGGAAGATTCTCAAACAATTTTTAAGCGGCGGCAGAAGCACTAATAACATCTGCAATTACCATCATTGAAACTAAAGATTTTGTTAGAGACAAGATAGTGCTCCTCACACTCATTCATCACAGTCCTCAGGAACAACAAAAACAATGAATTAGAGAACCTGGTAGATGTACTAACTAAACCCAGCTATGAATTCAACCAAGTAAAAGTAGAGTGGATCCTTGCCCACTGCGATATATATGGAAATGAGAAGATGGATAAACTTGTCAAAGAGGGAGGAAGGAAAACCCAAACAGAAGACAGGGCTACATATGAAGAGATAAAAGCTTACTTACTTACTTACTTACTTAGTCGTTCCCCTTCTACCGTGAGGTGTAGAGGTTTGGAAGAGAGAGCGCCAGACTATCCTATCGGCTGTCTTCCTCCTGGCCTGGGTCCATTCTAGTCCTCGGTCCTTCAGAGATTGTCTAATGTTGTCCTCCCAGCGGACTCTGGGTCGTCCTCGGGGTCTAGATCCTTGGCTCTTTGTTTCCCATGCTTGTCGTGGTATCCGATCTTCTCCCATTCTGCAGACATGGCCAAACCATCTTAATTGGGACTGTTCTACTTGGGTCTGCAGGGGGTAGGATTTAAGGCCTTGATGTCTCTTCTTGTTACTTCAACCACCTTCCTCAGATACCTCATTTCTGAGGTTTGGATCTGGCTTTTATGGGTTGTAGTCATTGCCCATGACTCGCATCCATATGTCAAGACTGGGACATAGGTGGAGCGGTATACAGCCATCTTCGTTTTCTTACCAACCTCTCTCTTGCTGAGGAATCCTCGATTTATGGCCTGAAAAAGTCTCCCAGCTGCTGCTCTTCGAGTGGCCAACTCTTCTTTGATGCCTCCCTTTCGGTCTATTATAGCACCGAGATATTTAAAGTGGTCGACCTGCTCCAGGACCTGTTCTCCCAGCTTAATCAGATGTCTTCTTTCTTCTCGTGATATCACCATGGATTTTGTTTTAGAGCTGCTTATGACCATCCCTCTCTTCTCCAGCTCTTCCTTCCAGACTTGCAGGTTGGATTGGAGATAAAAGCAATAATCAGAAATAACTATAGAGAAAAATGACATAATGAACACACAGACACCGATACTGCAGGACCATACTATACATTACCAAGAATATACCATGTCATAATCTTCACAGTAAGAAATGGCCATTGTAGACTGTACAACAAACTGGAAATTGGACAGCCAGATGTGTGTCCATGTGGGGAGGACAGACAGATGTGTGTTCATGTGGGGAGGACAGACAGATGTGTGTTCATGTGGGGAGGACAGACAGATGTGTGTTCATGTGGGGAGGACAGACAGATGTGTGTTCATGTGGGGAGGACAGACAGATGTGTGTTCATGTGGGGAGGACAGACAGATGTGTGTTGATGTGGGGAGGGCAAGCAGACAGATGTGTGTTCATGTGGGGAGGACAGACAGATGTGTGTTCATGTGGGGAGGACAAACAGACAGTAGAACACGTGGGCAGGACGAACAAACAGTAGAACATGTGGGGAGGACAAACAAACAGTAGAACATGTCCTCCAAAACTGTCGGCTCCATGAGAGGAGCAGAGTGACAGTGGGACCTTCTCCATCCCAATTGAGGGAGAAACTGTATGGTGACGAGAGAAGCCTGAGACAGACTGCCAGCTTTATAATAGAGATAGATGTGGTTATTTGAGAGCAAACGAAGAAGGGGAAGAAGAAGAAACATCTATAGATAACAGTAGGGCATATGAGATTCTTGTTTTATTGCACTATGTTTGAACACCATTTCGCTGATGCACCCGTTTCTTACCGGGGCAAAAACAGGGAGCAAAGAACAGTAAAACTGTGCATTACCACGTATGTCTCGGGAGCGACTAAGGAGAGTTGGGCATGCGCACGGCAACCCCAAGCCTGCAGGTCCAAAAAGCATCAACATTTACTTGAGCAAGTCAACGAAAGCAAACAATTTACATAACTCAAATGGGCCATCCAAGTCGGAAGAAGACATAGGGAGACCGTTAGCGGATGGCATAGAATAGAAAAACTTGGCATGGATTTGTTGACCTTCTTTTGTTCACAATGGGAAATAAGACAAAGTAAATTCCTTGGAAATCGGTACACCAACAAACCGTTTGCTTGAAAATGAGACACCTATTGTCGATAGTGGCGCTATAAAGCCTCTGTGCTCCTCAGCAAAGAAAATAAAGGTCCAAGAAAGTGAAGGACAAGCTAAAAATGACAACCGAGGAAATGTGTTTATCCTTATGGATGTAAAACTGCTGTTTGGGTTTTTATGCGCTAACTTTAGATGTGACACAAATGTTAAATCAGTACTCACTCTGTGAGATCGTTCGAAGAGACTCGGGATGGCTTTTGTCATGAAATCAGTATCAAGTGCACAAACTGTGTCG
>JAMPIV010006025.1:75000-247500 GCA_024509875.1 Oreohelix idahoensis
GACAATCAAAGGGGTCTATAGCCTTTACCGGACAATTAAAGGAGTCCGTAGCCTTGATCCGACAATCAAAGGGGCCCATGGCACAAGAAAGGTTAAGAAACCCAGTTCTAGAGCTTCAACTGGCAGAGTGATTAGAACGCATGCTTCTCCAGACAAAGCTAATCAGCACGAACCATGATGGCATTATGTTACCTAGTTGTAAATGGGTAACATAAACTTCTCATGAGATAAGGGAGGCACGTGAAGCAAGAAATTGACCTGGTTACCCCACTTCCTACAGCTGACACCTAGTATACGTGAAGTTTCTAACATTTTACTCCACTACGGCAGTAACTGAATTAGAAGTAACTTTTACCTTTAACCTTTTTAAAATCTCCAATGACATTGTCAAATTTGTACAAATCACAGTTTTAGTTCTCAGAATGTGTTTTCTCGAATTTTCACCCTTATCCGAAACATTTCTCTCTTTATCGCCCTCTCTCCTTCGCTCTTCTCGTTTATCTCAACTTCACGGCCGTGTCAGATGAAGAAACTCTTTGATGTTTGGCTGTAATTTCTGGTACCTGGATAAGGAGACAGCGGGTAGGCTGTTGAGGGAGGGCGGTTCTCTTACATTTCTGGAATCTCTCGTTAGATAAGCTAGGTTTTTTTTGGAGAGAGAGAGAGAGAGAGATAGAGAGAGAGATAGAGAGAGAGAGATAGAGAGAGAGAGAGAGAGAGAAGCAGCCAAAGGTGATCATTTTTGATTGGTGTACGCCCACGCCAAACTACACAGTATTACAACAGTATTTCTTTTTTGGACCAGAACATAAAAAAACACACACGCACAAATAAAAAAAGTACGTTATTCTTAAATAAAACCTTAAGCAAGAACCAAGCGCACATACTCTTTATTTTCCTTTTCAAATCATATGGGGGGGGGGGGGGGGGGGGGAGAGGGGGGGGAAGGGGGGGTGAGAGCTATGTCTTTGTAGGACAAAGGAGAATTACGTTATGACCACGCCGCCTTCATCGGGGACAAACATTGAAAGAGTATAAGGAAGAATGAGCTGGGGAATCATAAACTGGAGATTGGTGTAAGCTGGGTAAACAGGCGTACACTGAAGAAAAGTGTAAACAAGAGAAGAACAGACGCGCAAACTGGGGGGAGGTGTAAATTACGTAGGTAGGTGTGCATTGAAGAAAGGTGTAAACTAGAATGAAGCGGTGTAAACTGGAGAGAGGTGTAAACTGAGTAGATATATGTGCAGTGACGAAAGGTGTAAACTAGAAAGAGACGGTGTAAACTGGAGAGAGGTGCAAACTGGAGGGAAGTGTAAACTGGAGAGAAAGATAACCCGAAGTGAATTTGTAACTGGAGAGAGAGAGAGAGTGTGGTGTAAACTGGAGAGAAAGATAACCCGAAGTGAATTTGTAACTGGAGAGAGAGAGAGTGTGGTGTAAACTGGAGAGAAAGATAACCCGAAGTGAATTTGTAACTGGAGAGAGAGAGAGTGTGGTGTAAACTGGAGAGAAAGATAACCCGAAGTGAATTTGTAACTGGAGAGAGAGAGTGTGGTGTAAACTGGAGAGAAAGATAACCCGAAGTGAATTTGTAACTGGAGAGAGAGAGAGTGTGTGGTGTAAACTGGAGAGAAAGATAACCCGAAGTGAATTTGTAACTGGAGAGAGAGAGAGTGTGGTGTAAACTGGAGAGAAAGATAACCCGAAGTGAATTTGTAACTGGAGAGAGAGAGTGTGTGGTGTAAACTGGAGAGAAAGATAACCCGAAGTGAATTTGTAACTGGAGAGAGAGAGTGTGTGGTGTAAACTGGAGAGAAAGATAACCCAAAGTGAATTTGTAACTGGAGAGAGAGAGAGAGAGAGAGAGAGAGAGAGAGAGAGAGAGAGAGAGAGAGAGAGAGAGAGAGAGAGAGAGAGAGAGAGAGAGAGAGAGAGAGAGAGAGAGAGAGAGAGAGAGGTGTAAACTGGAGAGAAAGGTAAACATAGAACCACCACTCTAGGCGGCCTTCCCATACAGGAAAGCTACACCCTTGAAGTCACGTGCTCTGGCAGCTGTGATTTCTGTGGCACTTAGTTTAACAAGATGAAGCTGCCAGCTCTATGCACAACCTCACTTGTACGACATGCTTGCGTGTGCAGAAGTCATAATCTTTCTTTGTCTTGTCAGACTTCACGGGTCAGATTAATATCATATATGGTGATCATTTGCCTTGTCAGACTTCACGGGTCAGATTGATATCATATATGGTGATCATTTGTCTTGTCAGACTTCACGGGTCAGATCGATATCATATATGGTGATCATTTGTCTTGTCAGACTTCACGGGTCAGATTGATATCATATATGGTGATCATTTGTCTTGTCAGACTTCACGGGTCAGATTGATATCATATATGGTGATCATTTGTCTTGTCAGACTTCACGGGTCAGATTGATATCATATATGGTGATCATTTGTCTTGTCAGACTTCACGGGTCAGATTGATATCATATATGGTGATCATTTGCAGACTGAGAGCCCGGCCACTCAAACTCAAATATCTGTCGTGGAATTGGTTTCTTTTTGAGGGAGAAGGTGACAGACTTGATGGAATGGAAGAATAAAAGATAATAATATCTAGAGGAAAATCTTCCAGACTGCAGGTTGAAGGCCCTGTCTCTCCTCGGGAATTAGTCCACTAGAAAACCTTACTAAAAAAAGAGAATTCTGGTGAAACTAAACAGGATATTCTCTAGGCGATAAATTCTTTATCCGAAATCCTACAAAGGACTATGTATAGTACATATAGTTGGATAAGAGATTTGGTGCCCAGCCACATAAAAAAAATATCCCGACCCAATAGTGTTTATTAATTATGGCTCTGCCCCCAGGGTGTAGATTTTAATTACTAAAACTATACAACCCAATTAATCAGTGGAAGGAGGAAGGGGATATATACAGCAGAGATGACCCAATCCACCACCTAAACAGACACTAACAGACGACAATTTTCCACCTGAGAACTGGTCACTGCAGATTACTTGGACATCTCTATCGCCTCAAGATCTTTATCCCACACGAATGAATGCCCATGCGGAACTGGTATCCAGACTCCAGAACACATTCTCCAGAACTGTCCAACCCATGATAAATTGCGACGTGCGACCTGGCCAAAAGGTAGTGAGCTCCAGCAGAAGCTATGGGGCTGCCGCGCCGACCTGGAAAAGACTGTGGACTTCGTCCTGGCGACAGGCCTGCAGATTTAGCATGACTACAAACCGAACGCAGAAGAAGAAGAACTACTCTATGAATGGTTCTGAACACTGTCAGAATGAATTTGTCATCCTAGGACAATTGGACTATTCTGTAGTGGTTCTGCTGGCATGTTAAACTACTCATCTCAGATGCTGCTGAATTTATGTTGTCTTGTTGCCAGGGGGTTCAATCTGTCGCAGCACTTCAGGTCCAGCATGGCAAGTTCTTTTTTTTTAGGGTTTCAGAGGATGGCAGGCTGCTTCCTCTATCTTGACACAGGGCTCATCACCAACTGGGATGGAGTATGTCTGCCCTCAAGAACACTGCATATGCTTAGGTCTCCTGGTAGGACAACCTGGTAGGATGCGCTTGTGGTAAAGTGGGATATTATAAATATTTATAGGGGACTTAGTGTACTGACTGAGATCAGCTGTGAAGGTATCTGTATCTAATAAGTGTAGTGTATTACAGATGACCTTACTTGCTACCACATATTTATACCTCAGTCAGAATTATTCTGGAATATTGTGATGACTACGTTGAATGTCTAGGGTTTTGTAAATGATGAAGTGTAAGTCACAACAATAACAGACAGATAAACAATTTAATTTATTCCACCACACTTGACAACAGTGTGACACTCACATACATATAACACTCTATGAGACTATCTTAAATGAGTCACTGATAAATTTTCAAATATCAATATGTATTAAGTACTTTTCATTAATATATAGGTGTCCTGATTCAAATACAAAGTGAACCAGGAATCACAATCAATTTTAATTACAAGTTATATGTACAGAATTTATCAATATGAATCTTGTAGTGACATATTTTATTAATATTATCTTATGTGTGTCAGCTGTGTAGTGGTACTATGAGGTAATACTGGTTTTGTTTTTTTCAAGCTATGTTGTTATTTGTCATCATGACTTCAAGTGTTTGTTTCTGTTGGAACTGGTATTGGAGATGTTCTCAGTTCCGTTCATTAAAACAATTAATTTCCCCTCTTATTTTTATACAATGTCAGTTTAAGATGGGGTTACATAATGTTGAGCTCCGCTGGCCACATAGGCTTATCTTTCGTGATGTCGGCAGGAAAGGACTCCTCTGCTCGATAGCCTCCCTGTATTCTGGAGACACCTCACTGTTTGCTATATGGACCCAGGAGTATGCTGTCCGCCTCTGGATTCAGCAAAGCTCTGACCAGGTGCTGCTCAATAACTTTAGGACCACAGTCCCTGAAACAAGAAGGTTGTACCTCCTACTTCAGAACTAATTTATACTCTATTTCTACACTGAGCACAATACATAACAAACACTGAGTTCAGAGCGGTAGGCCAACTGCTATCTTCATCTGAAACAATTTTCACCAGTATATTCCTCCCTAATGGTTATTACGCCTCTGCAATTCCAGCATTATTTCTTTCTAGTCAATAATCTAGGTGTCAGTGTACTGTTTGGCAATTCCATGTAGTTTTACTTTCCTCCGACACCTTCTGTTCAGGCTGGAGCATTATATAGGCTTTACCTCATGTTCGCTACTGAACCACACATATATACAGACATAAATTATCAATTTACATTCAATTTTCATTAAAAGATAACAAATATTTCAAGCTTACCACAATTCATGGAAATAATACAGAATTACGTTGACTGGCACTGAATATAGCACAATTTCGATCTGCCGATGTCCCAGGCTTTTATTTAGAAAAATATGCACGGGCGCTCAACGCACTGGTTCTGTAGTAAGTTTATTTGCAAATGTGGTGTTGACCTGACGCCTCTAATTGACTATATTAGCAGGTCTAACCAATCATGCCATGTTTACACAGCTTTTCAAAAAAGTACTCCTACTCACGTTTCCCCTAACAACAAAGAAGTAGTATTTATAGTCCGACTAATCGTGTTTAGCCTTACATTTATTTTCCGCCAATCAAATAGGAGGTAACATGTCAGCCTATTTCCGTACAATGGTGTGTTGAAAATCTGCCACTGAGCGATTCTGATTTGGGTGTTGTCTGACATCCCTCACTATTTCTTTTGGCTATAATTTGGTAATTCCTAGACTATTTGCGTAACGTTTAATATATTCTTTGTCAGCAAGTCCTAAGGAACCCAAAATATATAAATTTAATGGGGCTAAGGGGCTGCGTTCAAAATATGTATTTTCCAGGATAGTAGTGTAGTTTTTTTATTTTTTATGTTTAGAACCGCCACCTGTCCTGCTGTACTGTCAGACTAATGTCAGGATTTTAGACATAAAACAGTAGAATGTCATGATTCCTAATAAGCGTTTTGTAAGTTTTTTAAAACCTAACTCTCGTTTGTGTAGTGTTTTTTATCACTGTCGATTTGAAAAAAGCTAGTGCTTGTGGCCTTACACGCGTGATGGTAGTAATTGTGTATCGCGCGACTGTGGTAGTATTGCCTGCGTCCCTGCTTTCAGCCCTCCCTTCTTTCTATCTTTAGTCCATCTGTCTTTCGTTTTAGGTAACGTATTGTATAAAAAGACATGAATGGAATTTTAAATCTAGGTCAACCTGCGTATCTCAAGGTTTTCCTTAGAAATGCAGCACATGTTTTATCGTAGAAAGCGGGTATTGAAGCAGTAGGCTTTTACTATCAACGTGAAACGTTACAATTTGCAGACGAAGGAGAAAACAAGGGGGATTTCGAGTACAGTCATTGTGACAGCACTGTTCTTTACTATTCTTCTTTCCTTTTATTAAATTTATTTGTTAGGTAAGGTGACCAGACGTCCCGGTTTTTCCGGGACAGTCCCGGTTTTCGACCATTTTTGATAATTTGTCCCGACTTTTTTTCGATGCAATCCGGGACGCCAATTTGTCCCGGTTTTGGACGAATTTGCCAATTTGGCATAAATCTCACAGATTAAAAAAAAAATTATTATTCCGTGGCTGACGAGGGAATTTTTAATTATTAGTGAACTGGCGCCGAAACAGCACAAGAGGTTGTCAGGACCGCGAATTAGTTTTGTAGTTCCAATGTGATATTCGCAGTTATTTGAAATTTTAGGTAGTGGTAAAGTACCAAGATTTTGCGTACGTTACACGTTTATTTAATTTAAACGGTGAACTATTTGTGCATATTTTGTTATTGTTGTAAGAAAATGGTACCAAAGCGTAAATGCAGTTTCAATGAAGATTTACAAAAGGAATTCCGTTTATTAAAAAGAGTACATCAAACTTCAATGTACGATGCAATATATGTGCCTCCGGGTTTTCGATAAGCCATAGTGGACGTGGTGATATTAAGAACCACATAAGCAGTGAGAAACATAAGAGAGCCGTCGTTACAGCTGCATCAAGCTCGTCGTTAACCACTTTCTTCAGAGCTGATAAAATTGGTGACCAAGAAGAGCAATTAGCTGCTATAGAAGGCGCCTTTGCATACAGTGCTACACAATCATACTTTCAGGTCTATGGATTGCACATCAAAATTACTTCAGGTTACTTTAGAGCCAAAATTTGCATGTGCACGTACGAAAACAGAAGCCATTATTCGAAATGTCTTGGCATCCCATATTCTAAATGAGTTAAGGTGTGACCTAGAAAAGTCTACATTTATTTCTGTACTGACAGATGCATCCAACCACAAAGAATTCAAGATTTTTCCTTTGCTTGTCAGATACTTTGATCACAGTAATGGAGTGAAAATTAAAATATTAGAGTTAAAGTCATTGCCAGGTGAAACATCTGATATTGTAAGTAGTTTTCTTAATGACTGCATAACTGAAAATGGTTTAGACAGGAAAGTAGTTGGATTATGCGCAGACAACACAAATTCCAATTTTGGAGGTGCTGAAAGGAAAGGACAGAACAATGTTTTCAAAAAACTGCAAGAAAACCTTGGACATGGTCTTATAGGAGTTGGGTGTGCAGGTCATATTCTCCACAACACTGTTGTGGTGAAGTGGGATGTTATAAATATTTATAGGGGACTTAGTGTACTGACTGAGATCAGCTGTGAAGGTATATATATATCTAATAAGAGTAGTGTATTATATATCACCTTACTTGCTACCACATATCTATATATCTCAGTCAGAATTATTCTGGAATAGTGTGATGACTACGTTATGTGTCTAGGGTATGTGTATGATGAAGTGTAAGTCACAACAACAGACAGATAAACAATTTAATTTAATCCACTACTCTTAACAACACTGTGACACTCACATACATATAACACTCTATGAGAATATCTTAAAGAAGTCACTCGTAACTTTTCAAATAACAATATGTATTCATTACTGGCATGAATGAATATGTGTCCTGATTCAACTACAAGGGAACCAGGAATCACAATCAATTTAAATTACAAGTTATGTACAGAATGTATTTAATATGAATATTGTAGTGACATATATATTACAAATGTTCTATGTGTGTCAGTTGTGTAGTAGTAAAATGAGGTAATACTGGTTTTGTTTTGTTCAAGCTCTGTTGGTATTTGTCATCATGACTTCAATAGTTTGTCTTTAGGGACTAGTATTGGAGATGTTCACAGTTCCTGATTTTAAGACAAGTAAATTCCCCTCTTAATGTTAATTTTACAAAGTCAGTTCAAGATGAGGGGACATAATGTTGAGCTCAGCTGGCCAAGTTAGCTTATCTGGCGTGATGGCGGCAGGAAAGGACTCCTCTGCTCGAATTCTCCTCTGGGCTCTGGAGACACCTCACTGATAGCTAAAAGGACCAAGGAGTATGCTGTCCGACACTGGATTCAGCAAAGCTCTGACTAGGTGCTGCTCAGTACCATCAAGACCACTGTCCCTGAAATCAAGAAGGATGTACCTTCTACTTCATAACTAACTTAAACTCTCTTGTTACACTGATCACAACACAGCACAAACATTGAGTTCAGAGCATTAGGCCAACTGTCAGCTTCATTTGAAATACTTTATTCCAGTATTACCCTTCTTAATGGTTACTACGCCTCTGCAATTCCAGCATTATTTCTTTCTATTCAATCATCCAGGTGTCAGTGTACTGTTTGGCCATTCCATGCCGTTTTACTTCTCTCCGACACCCTCTGTTCAGGCTGGAGCATTACAGGCTTTACCTCACGTTGGCCACTGAACTACACATATATATACAGGCATAAATCAACAATTCACATTCAATTTTCATTAAAAGATATTGAATGGTTCAAGCTTACCACAATTCATACGAATAAACACAGATACGTTGATTAGCAATGAATTCTGGCACAAACTGGCACAAATTCCCATCTGCTTATCTTCCAGGCTTTTATTTAGCCAAATATAAGCTGGCTTCAACGCACTGGTGCTTTATCAAGCTTATATAAACAAGTGGTTTCGAACTAACGCTCCCAAGTGTGTATATCAGCGAGTCTGACCAATGATCCCCGTTTCGACAAGTGTTTGAAAAAATGTTACCTTTCCCCGTTTCCCCTAACAACCAAGATAGTATTTATAGCCCGACCAATCGTGGTTAGGCTTTCATTTGTTGCGCTCCAATCAATTTGGAGTTTACATGGTAGGCTATTTCTGTAACGTAAATTTTTTTCAAACACGTTATAAAAAAAAATCTTATGAGCAGAAATGATTTTAGGCTGTCAGGCACCCCCAATATTTTATTCTGGGTATAATTTATTAATTCCTGGACTATTTGCGTAACGTTTTACATATTATTTGTCAGCAAGCCCTAAGGAACCCAAAAATACAAATTTAAAGGAGCTACGTGGCTGCATTCAAAATATGCAATTTCTTCTACCTCCTGTTTCGAAGATGTGCTGTCTGGGTACTGTTATGTTTTCAACCGTAAACCCATCTAATGTTATCTTTTCTAATAAGAGTTTTTTATGATTTATAAACCTAACTCTGGGAAAGGGTAGTGTATTTTATCACTGTCCGTCTGAAAAAAAGTTAGTGCTTGTAGTCTTACACGCGTGATGGCAGCATTTGTGTATCGCGCGAAGCGTGTTGCATGCGTTCCTGATTTTCAGCCCTCCCCTCTCTCTTTATCCTTTTGTCCATCTGTTCGTTCGTTTTGGTAACGTAATATAATTAATGTTAGGATTAATTTAGGTCATTACGCAGGGCCTCTCAATGCTTTTCCAAGAAATACAGCACACGTTTCATTGAAGAAAGCGGGTAATAATACAGTAAGCTTTTATATCAACGTGAAAGCATTACAATTTGCAGACGTAGCAGAAAACAAGGGGGATTTCGAGTACATTCTTTGTGACAGCACTGTTATTTTTCCATTGCTCTTTTCTTTATTAATTTTATTTGTTAGGCTTCATATTTACCTAATAATTTATATATGTGGATTAGAATATTTCATGACACCTCCCCTCTTAAAACAGACATTATATGTCAGTCCTTTATTCTATATACACATAGAGAAATTTATTATTATTGCTGGTGTTTACGGTGATTCTCATCACACGGATGGCGGCTTAAAAAATCCGCTCCCAAATTGGTTTTTCCAGATATATACTCAATGCTAAAATTATATGGAGCCAGAAGCAAAGACCATCGGAGTAACCTAGAGTTCTCATGCTTAGCCTGTGCTAAAAACGATAAAGGTTTGTGATCTGTTTGCAACTTAAATGCCTTCCCATATAGATAAATATTGAATTTCTTTATTGCCCATATTACTGCAAGACATTCTTTTTCGCTAGTTGAGTAGTTGATTTCAGCTTTATTCAACTTTCTGCTAGCATATGCCACTGGGCTTAATTCCCCATCCAATGCATCTGATTTCTGTAGTAAAGTTGCACCTAACCCAATATTACTTGCATCCGTCCTTACTATGAATTCTTGACTTAAGTCAGGTAATTTCAAAATGGGTTTACTTGTGAGCTTTTCCTTCAATTCTTGGTAAGTCATTTCACATTGTGGTGTCCATGTAATGCGATCTGGAGTCCTTTACGTGTCAATTCCGTTAAAGGTGCACATATGGAATTAAAGTTTTTGATATACTTCTGGTAGAAACCACATAATGAGACAAAGGATCTCACGTCCTTCTTGGTTTGTGGTCTCGGGGCTTTCTGTAGTTTTTCTAAATTCTTTGGGTCAGGGGTCATGTTTCCCTGATAAACTGTGTGTCCCAAAAATTCCAATTCTTTACATCCAACGCAACATTTGGTTGGACGGGCTGTTAAATTTGCCTCCCTAAGTCGATCAAACAGCATGTTCAGAGAGTCAATGTGTTCCTCAAATGTTTCTGTTGCTATAAGGATATCATCCATAAAATTTGTTATACAGGGATTATTCAGAGGATCCAATAATTTTCTCATCATTCTAGAGAAGACACTAGGCGCATTCTTCAATCCAAATGGCAATCTATTAAACTCATAGTGTCCTTCTGAGGTACTAAAAGCTAAGTATGGTCTAACCTCAGGCTTTACTGGGATCTGATAGTATCCTTTACTCAAATCCACTTTTGAGAAATATTTAGCTTTATTTAGTCTGGCAAACAGCTGATTTGTATCCGGCAATGGATCCACCTGTCCTTCTGTAATAGCATTCAGTCTCCTGTAATCTATACAGAGTCTATGTTCTCCAGAGGGCTTCCTTAAGAGTACAACACCGGAACTATACGAAGACTCACTGTGCGAAATAATTCCTTCCTTCAACAGATAGTCTATCTCTTCCTTCAAAGCTTTCTCCTTAGCAAACGGAATCGAATATGGTTTCATACAGACAGGTGTGGGGTCTATCAGTTTCATATCATATTCCAATAGGTTTGTATGCCCTGGTCGGTCTGTTAACACCTCTGCATGATTATTTAGAACCTGTTGCACTCTCTCTTTCTGAGTTTTCGTTAAATGTGTACTGATTTTCACCTGTGCTGCTGTCTCACAGGGGTGTAATGGATATTCAAATGATGAAAGTGGTTCCTTTTTCATCTCCATGGCGATGGACAAGGTCAACAAGTGTGTCTCTTCCTGATCTTCTCTTTCCAAATATTTCTTCAGGAGATTCACATGATAGATTTTTTCTTTCCCCTTCTTATCTATCTTATAATTTGTTCTAGACACCTTCTCTAAAACTGTATATGGACCCTGCCATCCAATTTGTAACTTATTCTGACTCCCAGGCAAAAGAAGCAGTACTTTCTCTCCCACAGCCAAATTTCTGTCTTTCGCCTTCCTGTTATAATAGGCAGCATGTTTCTTCCTGGCTTGTTTCAAATTTTCATTGGCAAGTTTCCAGCCAGTTTTCAACCCAGTGGTCAGCTCATTCACATATTGGTATGAAGATGTAATGTTTTCCTCTGCCTTTTCATCAGTCCACGTTCTTAACAAAGCTACATATGGACCTTTAATTGTGTGGACCTATTTGTCCATGCACCGGTATGGTCTCTTCCACTCGAAGCTTTATAGTGATGATTTTTCCTCCCAGAATTATCATTCACAAAACGACCGCTACCAATTTTTCTTTTGGGGCTGTCTCCCCTCTTAAAATTCTTGATGAGAGATTTCCTCCCTACATCCTCTTCCTCCAGTTTGTTTAAGTCCGATTGAGGGATTGTCGGCTTATCCTGGGGTAAGACATCTTTTTGCACTCTCCGCATAGTGGCCATTGTAAAACAGTTAAGTGAAGCTTGTCCGTGAAAAGGGGCTTCCCATTTCATTTGGTCCACTTTATCAAATTTATTTTTCCTTTTATTGTCAGGCCTGATTTTGCCCCATGGCGTGTCCAGGTCCTGATCCATGTTCCCACTTGTGGGTGTTCCCTCATGTGCTATGCTACACCTTTCTACAAAATTTTCAATGTCCCATCTTGCTTTGGGCCAATAATAATTGTGAGCCACCTTTTGAATGATGGTACCTATCTTCTCATGGTCCCCATCTGGTTTCACATGTAGGCTCCTTATTAATTCTGTCCTGTATCTTTTTGGAAGAACCAGCTGTCCGTGACCATTGGATCTAGCTCCAGTCTTCCTATACATCAACTTGTTTTTCATATAAAAATCTCCCTTGCCTGGAGTTGTATGACAAGTTGACAATTTTCTGAAACAAGGCTTGAGTGTTTTATCCCCAGCCTGTGCCTTCCTCATCTCTTCTGGAGTGGTATCTAACATAATATCCTCCTCCTGTCTTGAGGTCGACCTGACCTGAAGGGTTGCCATATACACAGGTTTCCTTCTGCAACGGTCAGTGTCATGATTGTCCATCTGACAATTTTTACACCACCTTTTTCCTTGGTTGAAAGATTTTCTGTCATTATATTTCCTTTCATCGAATTGTGGGAATTTATTTTTATTGTCATACCGTGGCCTATCAAATTGGTGCTTACCTTTATTTTGATCCTTAGGATCAAATTTATTAAAGTTCTGTGGTGCCCTAAAGTTGTCCACCTGTTTCTTTTTATTACCTGTTACCTCTGCTTGAGCTGCTTGATACCTTTCAGCAACATTTAGCAACTCACCCAGCCTCTCTGCACCTTGTTCCATGAGAAACTTTCTCAGGTCTGGAGCCATGGACTCTCTTAGTTGCTCTATAAGGACCATTTCCTTAAGATCTTGGGTTTTCCCCAAGAGAAGTCCATTTCTCCAAGTATGTCTCTATTCGTGCAGAGAACTGGTGATAGGTTTCACCTGACAGTAGTTTAGCATTCCTAAATTTTTTCCTGTAAAACTCTGCATTCTTTTCATACCTTAACAAAAGAGCCTGCTTTAGCATGTCATAATTTTCCTGATCACCTCTGCTCATTTTTGCAAAAACTTCATAAGCTGCCCCACGAAGTCCCTGAGATAACTTTAAGCTCCACCTTTCTCTCTCTAACCCATACGTGGTAGCTAATAGTTCATACCTATTTAGGTAGCTCTCAATATCATCGTCTTTCTCAACAAAATGATCTAAATGAAAATTCATAGCTGAGGTTGAGGCTCCCTGAGTAACCGTAGCATCAGAGGCAAAGGGACTGGCACCATTTTCAGGAGCATGGCCTTGAAACTCAAACTCCCTTAGTCGTAACTCATGTTCCCTTTGTAATCTTTTTTCTTCTGCTTCCCTTTCTGCAGCTAATTTCCTCTCTTCCCTTTCTGCAGCTAATCTTTTGTCTCTCTTTCTGCCTCCAATTTCTTAGCCTCAGCCTCAGTCTGCAACCTCTTAGTCTCAGCCTCAGCTTCAAACTGTAACTTCTTAATTTCCTTGTCAGCCTCTAACTTTCTTTCGGCTTCAAACCTTCTTTCTTCACGTTCAATAAATTTGTCACATTCCGTCGTGACATAGGCAACCATAACTTGCCCATCTAATCCTAACTCTTTTGCAGTCTGAACCGCAGCAGATCGAAATTTGGCCAGGTCCGCCATTGTCTATTATGTAAATTTATACAATGTCTAACCAACAATTCAATCTCTAATGGACAACACAGGCACCGTGAGCTCAACCTTATTTAATTCCACCCAAGGATACCTTTTAATTCTTATATTCCCTGAAGTGAATTACCCCCAATATTTTTAATAGGGAAAGATTCAAAATCCCAAGAGCGAGACCCCAATATATGTGGTGAAGTGGGATGTTATAAATATTTATAGGGGACGTAGTGTACTGACTGAGATCAGCTGTGAAGGTATATATATATCTAATAAGAGTAGTGTATTATATATCACCTTACTTGCTACCACATATCTATATATCTCAGTCAGAATTATTCTGGAATAGTGTGATGACTACGTTATGTGTCTAGGGTATGTGTATGATGAAGTGTAAGTCACAACAACAGACAGATAAACAATTTAATTTAATCCACTACTCTTAACAACACTGTGACACTCACATACATATAACACTCTATGAGAATATCTTAAAGAAGTCACTCGTAACTTTTCAAATAACAATATGTATTCATTACTGGCATGAATGAATATGTGTCCTGATTCAACTACAAGGGAACCAGGAATCACAATCAATTTAAATTACAAGTTATGTACAGAATGTATTTAATATGAATATTGTAGTGACATATATTATTACAAATGTTCTATGTGTGTCAGTTGTGTAGTAGTAAAATGAGGTAATACTGGTTTTGTTTTGTTCAAGCTCTGTTGGTATTTGTCATCATGACTTCAATAGTTTGTCTTTAGGGACTAGTATTGGAGATGTTCACAGTTCCTGATTTTAAGACAAGTAAATTCCCCTCTTAATGTTAATTTTACAAAGTCAGTTCAAGATGAGGGGACATAATGTTGAGCTCAGCTGGCCAAGTTAGCTTATCTGGCGTGATGGCGGCAGGAAAGGACTCCTCTGCTCGAATTCTCCTCTGGGCTCTGGAGACACCTCACTGATAGCTAAAAGGACCAAGGAGTATGCTGTCCGACACTGGATTCAGCAAAGCTCTGACTAGGTGCTGCTCAGTACCATCAAGACCACTGTCCCTGAAATCAAGAAGGATGTACCTTCTACTTCATAACTAACTTAAACTCTCTTGTTACACTGATCACAACACAGCACAAACATTGAGTTCAGAGCATTAGGCCAACTGTCAGCTTCATTTGAAATACTTTATTCCAGTATTACCCTTCTTAATGGTTACTACGCCTCTGCAATTCCAGCATTATTTCTTTCTATTCAATCATCCAGGTGTCAGTGTACTGTTTGGCCATTCCATGCCGTTTTACTTCTCTCCGACACCCTCTGTTCAGGCTGGAGCATTACAGGCTTTACCTCACGTTGGCCACTGAACTACACATATATATACAGGCATAAATCAACAATTCACATTCAATTTTCATTAAAAGATATTGAATGGTTCAAGCTTACCACAATTCATACGAATAAACACAGATACGTTGATTAGCAATGAATTCTGGCACAAACTGGCACAAATTCCCATCTGCTTATCTTCCAGGCTTTTATTTAGCCAAATATAAGCTGGCTTCAACGCACTGGTGCTTTATCAAGCTTATTTAAACAAGTGGTTTCGAACTAACGCTCCCAAGTGTGTATATCAGCGAGTCTGACCAATGAGCCCCGTTTCGACAAGTGTTTGAAAAAATGTTACCTTTCCCCGTTTCCCCTAACAACCAAGATAGTATTTATAGCCCGACCAATCGTGGTTAGGCTTTCATTTGTTGCGCTCCAATCAATTTGGAGTTTACATGGTAGGCTATTTCTGTAACGTAAATTTTTTTCAAACACGTTATAAAAAAAATCTTATGAGCAGAAATGATTTTAGGCTGTCAGGCACCCCCAATATTTTATTCTGGGTATAATTTATTAATTCCTGGACTATTTGCGTAACGTTTTACATATTATTTGTCAGCAAGCCCTAAGGAACCCAAAAATACAAATTTAAAGGAGCTACGTGGCTGCATTCAAAATATGCAATTTCTTCTACCTCCTGTTTCGAAGATGTGCTGTCTGGGTACTGTTATGTTTTCAACCGTAAACCCATCTAATGTTATCTTTTCTAATAAGAGTTTTTTTATGATTTATAAACCTAACTCTGGGAAAGGGTAGTGTATTTTATCACTGTCCGTCTGAAAAAAAGTTAGTGCTTGTAGTCTTACACGCGTGATGGCAGCATTTGTGTATCGCGCGAAGCGTGTTGCATGCGTTCCTGATTTTCAGCCCTCCCCTCTCTCTTTATCCTTTTGTCCATCTGTTCGTTCGTTTTGGTAACGTAATATAATTAATGTTAGGATTAATTTAGGTCATTACGCAGGGCCTCTCAATGCTTTTCCAAGAAATACAGCACACGTTTCATTGAAGAAAGCGGGTAATAATACAGTAAGCTTTTATATCAACGTGAAAGCATTACAATTTGCAGACGTAGCAGAAAACAAGGGGGATTTCGAGTACATTCTTTGTGACAGCACTGTTATTTTTCCATTGCTCTTTTCTTTATTAATTTTATTTGTTAGGCTTCATATTTACCTAATAATTTATATATGTGGATTAGAATATTTCATGACAACTGTTCGAACAGCTGCAGATGTACTGCCTGTTGATGTCGAGCTGATTATTGCTAAAATTTATCTACTCTTCAAATCATACACAGTACGAGTTGAAAGACTCAAGGAGTTTTGCCAGTTTGTGGAAACAGACTTCCAGATGATCTTAGGTTATGCTCAGACTAGGTGGCTTGCTCTACTGCCTGCTGTTGAAAGGGTTCTTCAGATGTTCCTGCCTCTAAAATCATATTTTCAATCTCAAGACAGATGCCCAGTTTTTATACAGACATTCTTTGAAAATCCTCTATCTGAGGCATGGCTTGTTTTTGTTCACAGTCAGGCCTCTCCTTCCACGAAGCAGTGCAAAAAATAGAGGGACGGACGGTCACTGTGTTTGAAGTCATTGACAGCATCAACAGGTTGAAAACAATTGTGAAGTCCAAACTGGAAGACTGTTTCTTGCCATCAAGAGTTAAGCTAATCCTTGAAAAGCTGGAAATGGAAGGACTTCCAAAGGAGGATGTGAAAAAGTTTCATGCTAGCGTTTCTTCGTTCTATGAAACAGCTTTCAATTATTTGAATAAATGGGCTGCAAAAATTTTTCAAGACCTAGAATCCTACAGCTGGGTAACGCTGAACAGAATACCAATGTGGGCAGATATTGAGATATCATCATCACTAGTGATTCAAACATTACCTTCAGCCCACTTTACAGAAACTGAAATTTATGACGAATATGTCTAAATGAAGCAGTTTGTTACTTCTTAGAAAATTAGTGAATGGAGTGCCAAAATAACATTGCCACCACAACGTTGGATTGAAATGGTTTCCCATTTAAAAAACAATAATGTGTCATTTTCAAATATTTTGAAGTTGGCAGAGTTTTTTTTTTCTGTCTACCTGGAACAAATGCTGCCACAGAAAGAGTGTTTTCTTTGATGAACAGCTTATGGGCAAGTGATAAAACACAGCTAGGTGTTGAAACTTTGAAAGCTATGTTGACAACCAAAGTGAACTGTGAGGAAACATGTGTCGAGTTTTTTAAGATGCTGCTTGCAAAGAAGGACCTATTGATAAAAATCCACTCATCTGAAAAGTACAGTAACTCAGCTTCACCTTAAGTAAGGATAATTGATGTTTTTCTCTCTTATTAGTTTAAATAGTTAAACTTATACAGTAAAATGTATGTTATTCAATGTTATTCAAATGTATATATAAAATGTATATTATTTTAAATTGACATCAACTTGATTTTTCGGGGACATGTCCCGACTTTTGACCTTTTCTTTACCCTTTTGTCCCGATTTTTTGCATTGAAATAGGTCAAATCTACAATTTTGTCCCGGATTAGGGTTTTGAAAATATGGTCACCTTATTGTTAGGCTTTACATTTACCTGATAATTTATATATGTGGATTAGAATATTTCACGACATCTCCCCTCTTAAAACAGACATCTTATGTCAGTCCTTTATTCTATATACACATAGATAAATGTAAGTCAACTTGACTTTACTCTGCTGTAGTGCTATCATGGTTTTATGTAGTTGGGTCCATTCAGAGTAGGCACTACTCATGAAATCTGCCTCAGACCTCTACAACCAATAATATTTTTCGGTTATGTTACTGAACAGCCGCAAGTGTGACTGCTTGTCTTAATGCTGCTTCACAACCCGTATTCACCATTTCTCTTCTCTGAGTCTGCGCAATGACATGTCCAGAGAACATTAGATTTTCCTCAAAATGTACGTTATGAGGAGATAACATATACCTGGTGATAGCAGAGTTTTCGTAGTGGATCCCATAATCTTCTTATTAGCCTGTATGAAACATTCGGAATATCCTCAATCAAAGAGGCAACTCCGGGATTCATTACGTTCCTCCGAATTGTTTCCATCTAACATTTTTGTCTGATCTCAGGTTTTACTGGAATCTGATAGTAGCCTTTACTCAGATCCACCCTTGAGAAATATTTAGCTTTATTTAGCCTGGCAAACAACTGATTTGTATCCGGCAATGGATCCACCTGTCCTTCTGTAATAGCATTCAGTCTCCAGTAATCTATACAGAGTCTATGTTCTCCAGAGGGCTTCCTTAGGAGTACAACACCGGAACTATACGAAGATTCACTGTGTGAAATAATTCCTTCCTTCAACAAATAGTCTATCTCTTCCTTCAAAGCTTTCTCCTTAGCAAAAGGAATCGAATAGGGTTTCATACAGACAGGTGTGGGGTCTATCAGCTTCATATCATATTCCTTTAAGTTTGTATGTCCTGGTCGGTCTGTTAACACCTCTGCATGATTATCTAGAACCTGTTGCACTCTCTCTTTCTGAGTTTTCGTTAAATGTGTACTGATTTTCACCTGTGCCGCTGTCTCACAGGGGTGTAATGGATATTCAAATGATGAAAGTGGTTCCTTTTTCATCTCCATGGCAATGGACAAGGTCAACAAGTGTGTCTCTTCCTGATGTTCTCTTTCCAAATATTTCTTCAGGAGATTCACATGATAGATTTTTTCTTTCCCCTTCTTATCTATCTTATAATTGGTTCTAGACACCTTCTCTAGAACTGTATATGGACCTTGCCATCCAATTTGTAACTTATTCTGACTACCGGGTAGAAGAAGCAGTACCTTCTCTCCCACAGCCAAATCTCTGTCTTTCGCCTTCCTGTTATAATAGGCAGCATGTTTCTTCCTGGCTTGTTTCAAATTTTCATTGGCAAGTTTCCAGCCAGTTTTTAAACGAGTGGTCAGCTCATTCACATATTGGTATGAGGATGTAATATTTTCCTCTGCCTTTTCATCAGTCCACGTTCTTAACAGCGTTACATATGGACCTTTAATTTTGTGGACCCATTTGTCCATGCACCGGTATGGTCTCTTCCACTCGAAGCGCTATAGTGATGATTTTTCTTCCCAGAATTATCAGTCACAAAACGACCGCTACCAATTCTTTTCTTGGGGCTGTCTCCCCACTTAAAATTCTTGATGAGAGATTTCCTCTCTACATCCTCTTCCTCCAGTTTGTTTAAGTCCGATTGAGGGATTTTCTGCTTATCCTGGGGTAAGACATCTTTTTGCACTCTCCGCATAGTGGCCATTGTAAAACAGTTAAGTGAAGCTTGTCCGTGAAAAGGGGCTTCCCATTCCCTTTGGTCCACTTTATCAAAGTTAGTTTTCTTTTTATTGTCAGGCCTAATTTTTCCCCGTGGCGTGTCCAGGTCCTG
Organism: Oreohelix idahoensis; assembly: GCA_024509875.1. Taxonomy (NCBI): domain Eukaryota; kingdom Metazoa; phylum Mollusca; class Gastropoda; order Stylommatophora; family Oreohelicidae; genus Oreohelix; species Oreohelix idahoensis. Next base: position 94,375 of record JAMPIV010006025.1, read on the forward strand.
ATCCATGTTCCCACTTGTGGGTGTTCCCTCATGTGCTATGCTACACCTTTCTACAAAATTCTCAATGTCCCATCTTGCCTTGGGCCAATAATAATTGTGAGCCACCTTTTGAATGATGGTACCAATTTTCTCATGGTCCGCATCTGGTTTCACATGTAGGCTCCTTATTAAGTCTGCCCTATATCTTTTAGGAAGTACCAGCTGTCCCTGACCTTTGGATCTAGCTCCAGTCTTCCTATACATCAACTTGTTTTTCGTGTAAAAATCTCCCTTGCCTGGAGTTGTATGACAAGTTGACAATTTCCTGAAACAAGGCTTGAGGGTCTTATCCCCAGCCTGTGCCTTCCTCATCTCTTCTGGAGTGGTATCCAACATAATATCCTCCTCCTTTCTTGAGGTCGACCTGACCTGAAGGGTGGCCATATACACAGGTTTCCTTCTGCAACGGTCAGTGTCATGATTGTCCATCTGACAATTTTTACACCACCTTTTCCCTTGGTTGAAAGATTTTCTTTCATCATATTTCCTTTCATCGAATTGTGGGGTTTTATTTTTATTGTCATACCGTGGTCTATCAAATTAGTGCTTACCTTTGTTTTGATCTCTAGGATCAAATTTATTAAAGTCCTGTGGTGCCCTAAAATTTTCCAACTGTTTCTTTTTGTTACCTGATACCTCTGCCTGAGCTGCTTGATACCTTTCAGCAACATTTAGCAACTCACCCAGCCTCTCTGCACCTTGTTCCATGAGAAACTTTCTCAGGTCTGGAGCCATGGACTCTCTTAATTGTTCTATAAGGACCATTTCCTTAAGATCTTGGGTTTTCCCCAGAGAAGTCCATTTCTCCAAGTATGTCTCTAACCGTGCAGAGAACTGGTGATAGGTTTCACCTGACAGTAGTTTAGCATTCCTAAATTTTTCCTATAAAATTCTGCGTTCTTTTCATATCTTAACAAAAGAGCCTGCTTTAGCATGTCATAATTTTCCTGATCACCTCTGCTCATTTTGGCAAAAACTTCATAAGCTGCCCCACGAAGACCTTGAGATAACTTTAAGCTCCACCTTTCTCTCTCTAACCCATATGTGGTAGCTAATAGTTCATATCTATTTAGATAGCTCTCAATATCATCGTCTTTCTCAACAAAATGATCTAAATGAAAATTCATAGCTGAGGTTGAGGCTCCCTGGCTAGCAGTGGCATCAGAGGCAAAGGGACTGGCACCATTTTCAGGAGCATGGCCTTGAAACTCAAACTCCCTTAGTCGTAACTCATGTTCCCTTTGTAATCTTTTATCTTCTGATTCCCTTTCTGCAGCTAATCGCTTGTGTTCCCTTTCTGCAGCCAATCTTCTTTCCTCTACTTCCAATTTCTTAGCCTCTTTGTCAGCCTCAATCTGCAACCTCTTAGCCTCAGCCTCAGCCTCAAACCTTCTTTCGGCCTCTTTTTCTAATCTTCTTTCTTCCCGTTCAATATATTTGTCACATTCAGCCGTGACATAAGCAATCATAATTTGTCCGTCCATTCCTAACTCTTTCGCAGACTGTACAGCAGCAGATCGAAATTTTGCCAAGTCGGCCATTGTCTAACATGTAAATGTAACAATTCAATTTATCAATAATTATCTAAGGACACTACAGGCACTGAGAGCTCAACGTTATTTATTTTCACCAGTATATTCCTCCCTAATGGTTATTACGCCTCTGCAATTCCAGCATTATTTCTTTCTAGTCAATAATCTAGGTGTCAGTGTACTGTTTGGCAATTCCATGTAGTTTTACTTTCCTCCGACACCTTCTGTTCAGGCTGGAGCATTATATAGGCTTTACCTCATGTTCGCTACTGAACCACACATATATACAGACATAAATTATCAATTTACATTCAATTTTCATTAAAAGATAACAAATATTTCAAGCTTACCACAATTCATGGAAATAATACAGAATTACGTTGACTGGCACTGAATATAGCACAATTTCGATCTGCCGATGTCCCAGGCTTTTATTTAGAAAAATATGCACTGGCGCTCAACGCACTGGTTCTGTAGTAAGTTTATTTGCAAATGTGGTGTTGACCTGACGCCTCTAATTGACTATATTGGCAGGTCTAACCAATCATGCCATGTTTACACAGCTTTTCAAAAAAGTACTCCTACTCACGTTTCCCCTAACAACAACGAAGTAGTATTTATAGTCCGACTAATCGTGTTTAGCCTTACATTTATTTTCCGCCAATCAAATAGGAGGTAACATGTCAGCATATTTCCGTACAGTGGTGTGTTGAAAATCTGCCACTGAGCGATTCTGATTTGGGTGTTGTCTGACATCCCTCACTATTTTTTTTGGCTATAATTTGGTAATTCCTAGACTATTTGCGTAACGTTTAACATATTCTTTGTCAGCAAGTCCTAAGGAACCCAAAATATATAAATTTAATGGGGCTAAGGGGCTGCGTTCAAAATATGTATTTTCCAGGATAGTCGTGTAGTTTTTTTTATTTTTTATGTTTAGAACCGCCACCTGTCCAGCTGTACTGTCAGACTAATGTCAGGATTTAAGACATAAAACAGTAGAATGTCAGGTTTCCTAATAAGCGTTTTGTAAGTTTTTAAAACCTAACTCTCTTGTGTGTAGTGTTTTTTATCACTGTCGATTTGAAAAAAAGCTAGTGCTTGTGGCCTTACACGCGTGATGGTAGTAATTGTGTAGCGAGACGCGTGTTTAGTGTTGCATGCTTTCAGCCCCTCCCTTCTTTCTATCTTTAGTCCATCTGTCTTTCGTTTTAGGTAACGTAGTGTATAAAAAGACATGAATGGAATTTTAAATCTAGGTCAACCTGCGTATCTCAAGGTTTTTCTTAGAAATGCAGCATATGTTTTATCGTAGAAAGCGGGGATTGAAGCAGTAGGCTTTTACTATCAACGTGAAACGTTACAATTTGCAGACGAAGTAGAAAACAAGGGGGATTTCGAGTACAGTCATTGTGACAGCACTGTTCTTTACCATTCTTCTTTCCTTTTATTAAATTTATTTGTTAGGCTTTACATTTCCCTGATAATTTATATATGTGGATTAGAATATTTCACGACACACACACACAGTTGGCCGGTACTTGGGAGGTCAAAAGTCACATGACAATACGACTGCCTTACCAGTGTGCTAAAAGTGTAATGGGGAAACCCATGTTACTTTACAGCGGTTAAGAGTTCACAGCGAAGAGTCAACGACTTTTTGCCAGTAACACATACAAGGTAGAACAAAGAGAAGGGAATTTCATTCAGAAAAAAATGGGAGATCTGATTTTTAGACAGTGGTGGATTTTCTAGATGAAAGAGAACTGGTATGAAAAAAAGATTGACAGAAGGAAAAGAAGGCGATTTACACTTCGTGACAATATCATTGATTCTTTTTTTGGTTGCGAACTCCTTCCGCATTCCACTGCAGAATGCTGAGTGTTTTGTGAGCTTTGTCAGCAATTCTAGCCTTTTGCCTCTGTGTAGCCCAGCGGAACGCTACGGAGTTATTGACAATTTGCTTTCGGTGTAATGACGTCATCATGGAGCGGCGTACGTTGTACTGTTTCGTTAGGCCGTGGCCCAGTACATCCGATTTCAACGGGCATTTATTTCGGGTTGCCTACCTTAGCCTTTGACTGTCCCCAGTCTACCTGCAAGGCAGCAGTGTGGTCTCACTGACTGACTGGATTCTAGAAAAACATGTAGAGAATCACCAACGTCAAAAAACAATGTCCGACATATTGGACAGGAACCGCATATCATTGATTCAACAACTTACAAATCAGACAGACAGACATGTCTTCGCTTTAGACTTGCGTTATTCCATCTGCACCAGCGTGTTTTGAGAAAAACGCATTTTAAGTATCTTGGGTATTTGTTGAACATGACGGAGGCATTACATCAACATGAAATTTTACATAATGATCCAAACTATTCTTCTTCTTTGATCCTTAGCCGCCGACTGTCAAAGCAGTCAGTGGCCATCATGCCTAGTGGCGTCTTGTAGGGCAACAACACATTGATTCCACTTTGCTCGGTCGGTGGCCATCCTTCGTACAGTGCCCCAACTCTGGTTCATTCTTTGCATCTCAGCCTCCACAGTCCTCCGCCAGGTTGTTAGTTTACCTGTCTCGTACATTATCCTGACATTCCAAAAACCTATTCTTGTATCCTGTTTTGCAGTCAGGACATCCGTTTTCATGTCAGTGGCTTCCTTTCGGCTTTCACCACTGACAGTCATACGAGCCACAGACTCCGAATGTCCATCCCGCAGCAAAGTTTGTTCATTTATTGTTGTTTCCGTAACTTCATTGTTTTTTTTTACACAGACAGGGGATCCAAACTATTAACTATACGATATTATGTAAGATGATAGACTAACCTATATGACGTCGATCTATGACCTCAGGTCAATTTTTGCCCAACAATTGAGATGGAATAAAGCAGTAATAAAGCCACGATGTGTCCATGTGGGAATACAAGCTAACAGAACACATCCGTCAAGAATATCGGTGGATTAACAACAGGGACTTCGCCATTTGGGCTACTTTTATCCCTTATATAGTTCTCTGTTGCAAGTTACGAGAACGTCTACAGTATATTATCAGATTTTGATCTTATTATCAGCCAATGAACATATTATCAGCCAATGAACATATTATCAGCCAATGATCTTGTTATCTTTCATCGTCCTTCAGCTGCTAGGAGAACATAGCCCTTTAAGAAGCTCACATCAAGCTGTCATGTCACATGACATCAAGTCAGCGTCTTCTTGGTCACTAATCATCCCTTTCATTTATGTTTTTAATTCTTCCTCTACCCCTCGTACCCTGGGGCTTCCAGAACAAGGACCGCCTTATAACGCCATTAACAGGTGTCTTCACTGCGTGTCCTATCCATCACCAGCGTCTTTTTCTAATCTATATCATATTATAATTTTTTTTCATATTATCAACCTTTTGTCTCATTACCAGCCTTTTGTTATATTATCAGTTTTTTTGTTGTTATCAGCCTTTTGTCATATTGTCAGCCTATTAACTATACTTGTAACCTGTCATTAGTATAACTACATCATTATAATCAATAGTGGTTCATCGTTTCATAATTCTTGCTTTCTGTATTAATTTATTTATTGTTGTCGTCGCTGTCTTCCGTCATGGCCTGTCGACCATCCTCAGTGTTACCACTTTTATTATCATAACAGTTATCGTATTCTTCTTTGTTGTTGACATTTTCATGGTGCCGCCATAACTTTCTTAATCCTTACCGCGATCATCAGCCTCATCATCATACATCCACCCGTCTCGTTCCCCGCGGATCATTAGGCTGCAATTGTTGACGTACACCATCATCATCGCTGCAGTCATCAACATATAGTGACATTTTCTTCGGCAGCGTCACCATAGTCATCAATATTGGTATCACCACAGTCATCATTATTGTTATCACCACAGTCATCAATATTGTCATCACATCGATGAAAAGATACCGCTGTCTTAATTTACGTAACCGAACCAATCAAACGCCGTAAAGGCGACTAACCTGAGGTTGTGTATGAGGCTGCCAACCTCATCATGTAAAACAAATTTCTACATAAACCACGAGATCGAAACCTGGTATCGTCATGCTCCAGCCTACCCAGCTATAAATAGGCATCTGACTCGGCTCTTGAGTTAGGAAAGGCAAAAGCAGCGAGAAAGCGAATTGGTCGCCAATCATCATACAAAAAGCTTGATCTAGTATAGCGAAGACTGTAACACTTCGCTCCTCTACGGCAGTATGTGCGTCGGGTCTACCGCTACCCATTTATTGTGTGTTACATAAACCACCGCTGTACGAGTGTAAGCTTTGGTAATAGGTTTCCAGAAAGGGGAGCCATCTGCAGCTAGGGGGTGTTGATGGGTCCATTCTCCATAAGGAGAGCAGCATGAGATGATGATGATGATTAAGCAAAAGCAGTAAAACAAAAAGTACTATCACAGACAACTGTCGGGGAAACAACTGGAGACAGTATACACTTAATCCACATCAGCTGCCAAATACAGCGCCAGCATTACAATTATTTGTTGTAACAAAGAAATCGAAATTGTAGTGTTAGCTTGAATTATATGGCGGAACCTCAAACCGCTGCTTTTAATAAGGGCGAAAGTTAGAGGGACTTCTAAGATGGATAACACAACGGGCACTCCGATGACAGCAAAAATAAATCTTTGGCTGCAAAATTGTTCTGATTGTGGCCTTGACCTTTAGTTATTGAAGGACTGCTGATAGTAGCATCACGTGCAGTGCCGAGTGGCGAAGTCTGGATTGCGTCCGCGCAACCTGTGATTGATTGAAGTTTTTTTTTTTTTTGAAATATAAGACCTGGCTTTATTCCCTCGTTCGCTGTATAGTTCTGGTGAGGTGAGGGGGTTATCTGAGGAGACAATGTGAAAATAGGAATACACTACTTTACTGATAACCTCTCATCAAGTAATGTAATATGTATAACACTACTTCTTGGATCATCAAATGTAGTACATGTAGCGACACTGTTCTGATAATTTAATGTAGCATTTGAAACACTACTTCTAAGATCACTGAATGTAGTACCTGTAAAAAAATTATTTCAGTAACGCCATTTTTTTAATCAACTAAAGTAGCACTTGCAAAATGGATTATGTAATCATCTTATTATAGCTCTTATATCACAGTTTCTCGTATCATCTAATTTAGCACCAGTAGCATCATTTCTTTGATCGGTGTGGTAAAGTGGGATGTTATAAATATTTATAGGGGACTTAGTGTACTGACTGAGATCAGCTGTGAAGGTATCTATATCTAATAAGGGTAGTGTATTATAGATAACCTTACTTGCTACCACATATTTCTACCTCAGTCAGAATTATTCTGGAATATAGTGATGACTACGTTGAATGTCTAGGGTATGTATATGATGAAGTGTAAGTCACAACAACAACAGACAGATAAACAATTTAATTTATTCCACCACACTTGACAACACTGTGACACTCACATACATATAACACTCTATGAGGATATCTTACATGAGTCACTGATAAATTTTCAAATATCAATATGTATTCAGTGCTGTCATTAATGTATATGTGTCCTGATTCAAATACAAAGTGAACCAGGAATCACAATCAATTTTAATTACAAGTTATATGTACAGAATTTATCAATATGAATCTTGTAGTGACATATATTATTAATAGTATCCTATGTGTGTCAGTTGTGTAGTAGTAATATGAGGTAATACTGGGTTTGTTTTGTTTTTTCAAGCTCTGTTGGTATTTGTCATCATGACTTCAATAGTTTGTTTCTGTTGGAACTAGTATTGGAGATGTTCTCAGTTCCTGGCATTAAAACAATTAAATTCCCCTCTTAATTTTATTTTACAATGTCAGTTTAAGATGGGGGGTACATAATGTTGAGCTCCATGGCCACACTTTCTTAACTTTCGTGATGACTGCAGTAAAAGACTCCTCTGCTCGATTACTTTAATGAGTTCTGGAGCCACCTCACTGGTTGCTATATGGACCAAGGAGTATGCTGTCCGCCTCTGGATTCAGCAAAGCTCTGACCAGGTGCTGCTCAATAACTTTAAGACCACGGTCCCTGAAACAAGAAGGTTGTACCTCCTACTTCAGAACTAATTTATACTCTATTTCTACACTGAGCACAATACATAACAAACCTGAGTTCAGAGCGTTAGGCCAACTGTCAGCTTCATCTGAAAGACTTTACACCAGTATATTCCTCCTTAATGGTTACTACGCCTCTGCAATTCCAGCATTATTTCTTTCTAGTCAATAATCTAGGTGTCAGTGTACTGCTTGGCAATACCATGTAGTTTTACTTTCCTCCGACACCTGTTCAGGCTGGAGCACTATAGGCTTTACCTCATGTTCGCTACTGAACCACACATATATACAGACATAAGTATCAATCTACATTCAATTTTCATTTAAAAAGATATCAAATATTTCAAACCTACCACAATTCATGGAAATAATACACAGTGACGTTGAATGGCAATGAATATAGCACAACTCCGATCTGCCGATGTCCCAGGCTTTTATTTAGAAAAAATATACCCTGGTGCTCAACGCACTGTTTCTTAGTAGGTTTATTACAAGATGTGGCCCGGAACAGACGCCCTGAATTGAGTATATTCGCAGCTCTAACCAATCAAGCCATGTCTACACATCTTTTCAAAAAAGTACCCCTTCTCACGTTTCCCCTGACAACACAAGATAGTATTTATAGTCCGACTAATCGTGTTTAGCCTTACATTTGTTGCGCTCCAATCAAATAGGAGTTAACATGGTAGGCTATTTCCGTAACGTAATGTTTTTTCAAACACGTTATAAAAAAATTTTATGAGCAGAAATGATTTCATGCTGTCAGGCACCCCCACTATTTTATTTTGGCTATAATTTGGTAATTCCTAGACTATTTGCGTAACGTTTTACATATTCTTTGTCAGCAAGTCCTAAGGAACCCAAATATGCAAATTTAAAAGAGCTAAGTGGCTGCGTTCAAAATATGCAATTTCTTCTACCTCCTGTTTACTTCGAAGATGTGCTGTCTGGGTACTGTAATGTTTTCAAACGTAAACCAGTATAATGTCATATTTCCCAATAAGCGTTTTTCAGGATTTTAAAACCTAACTCTGGTATGGGTAGTGAATTTTATCACTGTCGATTTGAAAAAGTTAGTGCTAGTGGCCTTACACGCGTGATGGTAGTAATTGTGTATCGCGCGACTCGTGTTAGTATTGCCTGTGTTCCTGCTTTCTGCCTCTCCCTTTCGTTCTATCTTTTAGTCCATCTGTCTTTTGTTTTTGGCAACATAATGTAGAAAAAGACATGAATGGAATTTTAAATCTAGGTCAACTTGCGTATTTCAAGGTTTTTCTTAGAAATGGAGTACATTTTTTAGGGTGTTTGGGAAACGCGTGTATGTTGCCGAAGGCCTTTACTATCAACGTGAAACGTTACAATTTGCAGACGCAGGAGAACACAAGGGGGATTTCGAGTACAGTCATTGTGACAGCACTGTTCTTTACCATTCTTCTTTCCTTTTCTTAAATTATTTGTTAGGCTTTACATTTACCTGATAATTTATATATGTGGATTAGAATATTTCACGACATCTCCCCTCTTAAAACAGACATCTTATGTCAGTCCTTTATTCTATATACACATAGATAAATGTAAGTCAACTTGACTTTACTCTGCTGTTGTGCTATCATGGTTTTATGTAGTTGGGTCCATTCAGAGTAAGTACTACTCATGAAATCTGTCTCAGACCTCTACAACCAATAATATTTTTCGGTTATGTTACTGAACAGCCGCAAGTGTGACTGCTTGTCTTAATGCTGCTTCATAACCCTTATTCACCATTTCTCTTCTCTGAGTCTGCGCAATGACATGTCCAGAGAACATTAGATTTTCCTCAAAATGTACGTTATGAGGAGACAACATATACCTGGTGATAGCAGAGTTTTCGTAGTGGATCCCATAATCTTCTTATTAACCTGTATGAAACATTCGGAATATCCTCAATCAAAGAGGCAAATCAGGGATTCATTACGTTCCTCCGAAATGTTTACATCCAACAATTTTGTCTGATCTCAGGTTTTACTGGAATCTGATAGTATCCTTTTCTCAGATCCACTTTTGAGAAATATTTAGCTTTATTTAGTCTGGCAAACAACTGATTTGTATCCGGCAATGGATCCACCTGTCCTTCTGTAATAGCATTCAGTCTCCGGTAATCTATACAGAGTCTATGTTCTCCAGAGGGCTTCCTTAAGAGTACAACACCGGAACTATATGAAGATTCACTGTGTGAAATAATTCCTTCCTTCAACAAATAGTCTATCTCTTCCTTCAAAGCTTTCTCCTTAGCAAAAGGAATCTAATATGGTTTCATACAGACAGGTGTGGGGTCTATCAGTTTCATATCATATTCCAATAAGTTTGTATGCCCTGGTCGGTCTGTTAACACCTCTGCATGATTATTTAGAACCTGTTGCACTCTCTCTTTCTGAGTTTTCGTTAAATGTGTACTGATTTTCACCTGTGCCGCTGTCTCACAGGGATGTAATGGATATTCAAATGATGAAAGTGGTTCCTTTTTCATCTCCATGGCAATAGACAAAGTCAACAAGTGTGTCTCTTCCTGATGTTCTCTTTCCAAATATTTCTTCAGGAGATTCACATGATAGATTTTTTCTTTCCCCTTCTTATCTATCTTATAATTTGTTCTAGACACCTTCTCTAGAACTGTATATGGACCTTGCCATCCAATCTGTAACTTATTCTGACTACCGGGGAGAAGAAGCAGTACCTTCTCTCCCACAGCCAAATCTCTGTCTTTTAGCTTTCCTGTTAAAATAGGCAGCATGTTTCTTCCTGGCTTGTTTCAAATTTTCATTGGCAAGTTTCCAGCCAGTTTTTAAACGAGTGGTCAGCTCATTCACATATTGGTATGAGGATGTAATTTTTCCTCTGCCTTTTTATCAGTCCACGTTCTTAACAGCGTTACATATGGACCTTTAATTGTGTGGACCTATTTGTCCAAGCACCGGTATGGTCTCTTCCACTAGAAGCGCTATAGTGATGATTTTTCCTCCCAGAATTTTCATGCATAAAACGACCGCTACCAATTTTCCTTTTGGGGCTTTCTCCCCACTTAAAATTCTTGATGAGAGATTTCCTCTCTACATCCTCTTCCTCCAGTTTGTTTAAGTCCGATTGAGGGATTTTCGGCTTATCCTGGGGTAAGACATCTTTTTGCACTCTCCGCATAGTGGCCATTGTAAAACAGTTAAGTGAAGCTTGTCCGTGAAAAGGGGCTTCCCATTCCCTTTGGTCCACTTTATCAAATTTATTTTTCTTTTTATTATCAGGCTTAATTTTGCCCCGTGGCGTGTCCAGGTCCTGATCAATGTTCCCACTTGTGGGTGTTCCCTCATGTGCTATGCTACACCTTTCTACAAAATTCTCAATGTCCCATCTTGCCTTGGGCCAATAATAATTGTGAGCCACCTTTTGGATGATGGTACCAATTTTCTCATGGTCCCCATCTGGTTTCACATGTAGGCTCCTTATTAATTCTGCCTATATCTTTTAGGAAGTACCAGCTGTCCCTGACCTTTGGATCTAGCTCCAGTCTTCCTATACATCAACTTGTTTTTCATGTAAAAATCTCCCTTGCCTGGAGTTGTATGACCAGTTGACAATTTCCTGAAACAAGGCTTGAGGGTCTTATCCCCAGCCTGTGCCTTCCTCATCTCTTCTGGAGTGGTATTCAACATAATATCCTCCTCCTGTCTTGAGGTCGACCTGACCTGAAGGGTGGCCATATACACAGGTTTCCTTCTACAACGGTCAGTGTCATGATTGTCCATCTGACAATTCTTACACCACCTTTTTCCTTGGTTGAAAGATTTTCTTTCATCATATTTCCTTTCATCGAATTGTGGGATTTTATTTTTATTGTCATACCGTGGCCTATCAAACTTGTGCTTACCTTTGTTTTGATCCCTAGGATCAAATTTATTTAAGTTCTGTGGTGCCCTAAAATTATCCACCTGTTTCTTTTTATTACCTGTTACCTCTGCTTGAGCTGCTTGATACCTTTCAGCAACATTTAGCAACTCACCCAGCCTCTCTGCACCTTGTTCCATGAGAAACTTTCTCAGGTCTGGAGCCATGGACTCTCTTAATTGCTCTATAAGGATCATTTCCTTAAGATCTTGGGTTTTCCCCAGAGAAGTCCATTTCTCCAAGTATGTCTCTATTCGTGCAGAGAACTGGTGATAGGTTTCACCTGACAGTAGTTTAGCATTCCTAAATTTTTTCCTATAAAATTCTGCGTTCTTTTCATATCTTAACAAAAGAGCCTGCTTTAGCATGTCATAATTTTCCTGATCACTTCTGCTCATTTTAGCAAAAACTTCATAAGCTGCCCCACGAAGTCCCTGAGATAACTTTAAGCTCCACCTTTCTCTCTCTAACCCATACGTGGTAGCTAATAGTTCATACCTATTTAGATAGCTCTCTATATCATCGTCTTTCTCAACAAAATGATCTAAATGAAAGTTCATAGCTGAGGTTGAGGCTCCCTGACTAGCAGTGGCATCAGAGGCAAAGGGACTGGCACCATTTTCAGAAGCATGGCCTTGAAACTCAAGCTCCCTTAGTCGTAACTCATGTTCCCTTTGTAATCTCTTCTCCTCCTTTTCTGCTTCCCTCTCTGCAGCTAATCTTCTTTCCTCGGCTTCCCTCTCTGCAGCTAATCTCTTGTCTTCCCTTTCTGCAGCTAATTTCTTCTCTTCTCTTTCTGCCTCCAATTTCTTAGCCTCTTTGTCAGCCTCAATCTGCAACCTCTTAGTCTCAGCCTCTAACTTTCTTTCGGCCTCTTTTTCTAATCTTCTTTCTTCCCGTTCAATATATTTGTCACATTCAGCAGTAACATACGCAATCATAATTTGCCCGTCCATTCCTAACTCTTTCGCAGTCTGTACAGCAGCAGATCGAAATTTTGCCAGGTCGGCCATTGTCTAACAGATAAATGTCTAAAATATTTAACTAAACAATTTTATCTATGACTAATTAACTCAGGACAACACAGGCACTGTGAGCTCAACCTTATTTATTTTCACCCAAGGATACCTTTTAATTCTTTATTATTCCCAATATCTATAACAGGAGAAAGTTCAATATCCCTGGAGCGAGACCCCAATATATGTGGTAAAGTGGGATGTTATAAATATTTATAGGGGACTTAGTGTACTGACTGAGATCAGCTGTGAAGGTATCTATATCTAATAAGGGTAGTGTATTATAGATAACCTTACTTGCTACCACATATTTCTACCTCAGTCAGAATTATTCTGGAATATAGTGATGACTACGTTGAATGTCTAAGGTATGTATATGATGAAGTGTAAGTCACAACAACAACAGACAGATAAACAATTTAATTTATTCCACCACACTTGACAACACTGTGACACTCACATACATATAACACTCTATGAGGATATCTTACATTAGTCACTGATAAATTTTCAAATATCAATATGTATTCAGTGCTGTCATTAATGTATATGTGTCCTGATTCAAATACAAAGTGAACCAGGAATCACAATCAATTTTAATTACAAGTTATATGTACAGAATTTATCAATATGAATCTTGTAGTGACATATATTATTAATAGTATCCTATGTGTGTCAGTTGTGTAGTAGTAATATGAGGTAATACTGGGTTTGTTTTTTTCAAGCTCTGTTGGTATTTGTCATCATGACTTCAATAGTTTGTTTCTGTTGGAACTAGTATTGGAGATGTTCTCAGTTCCTGGCATTAAAACAATTAAATTCCCCTCTTAATTTTATTTTACAATGTCAGTTTAAGATGGGGGTACATAATGTTGAGCTCCATGGCCACACTTTCTTAACTTTCGTGATGACTGCAGTAAAAGACTCCTCTGCTCGATTACTTTAATGAGTTCTGGAGCCACCTCACTGGTTGCTATATGGACCAAGGAGTATGCTGTCCGCCACTGGATTCAGCAAAGCTCTGACCAGGTGCTGCTCAATAACTTTAAGACCACGGTCCCTGAAACAAGAAGGTTGTACCTCCTACTTCAGAACTAATTTATACTCTATTTCTACACTGAGCACAATACATAACAAACCTGAGTTCAGAGCGTTAGGCCAACTGTCAGCTTCATCTGAAAGACTTTACACCAGTATATTCCTCCTTAATGGTTACTACGCCTCTGCAATTCCAGCATTATTTCTTTCTAGTCAATAATCTAGGTGTCAGTGTACTGCTTGGCAATACCATGTAGTTTTACTTTCCTCCGACACCTGTTCAGGCTGGAGCACTATAGGCTTTACCTCATGTTCGCTACTGAACCACACATATATACAGACATAAGTATCAATTTACATTCAATTTTCATTTAAAAAGATATCAAATATTTCAAACCTACCACAATTCATGGAAATAATACACAGTGACGTTGAATGGCAATGAATATAGCACAACTCCGATCTGCCGATGTCCCAGGCTTTTATTTAGAAAAAATATACCCTGGTGCTCAACGCACTGTTTCTTAGTAGGTTTATTACAAGATGTGGCCCGGAACAGACGCCCTGAATTGAGTATATTCGCAGCTCTAACCAATCAAGCCATGTCTACACATCTTTTCAAAAAAGTACCCCTTCTCACGTTTCCCCTGACAACACAAGATAGTATTTATAGTCCGACTAATCGTGTTTAGCCTTACATTTGTTGCGCTCCAATCAAATAGGAGTTAACATGGTAGGCTATTTCCGTAACGTAATGTTTTTTCAAACACGTTATAAAAAAATTTTATGAGCAGAAATGATTTCATGCTGTCAGGCACCCCCACTATTTTATTTTGGCTATAATTTGGTAATTCCTAGACTATTTGCGTAACGTTTTACATATTCTTTGTCAGCAAGTCCTAAGGAACCCAAATATGCAAATTTAAAAGAGCTAAGTGGCTGCGTTCAAAATATGCAATTTCTTCTACCTCCTGTTTACTTCGAAGATGTGCTGTCTGGGTACTGTAATGTTTTCAAACGTAAACCAGTATAATGTCATATTTCCCAATAAGCGTTTTTCAGGATTTTAAAACCTAACTCTGGTATGGGTAGTGAATTTTATTACTGTCGATTTGAAAAAGTTAGTGCTAGTGGCCTTACACGCGTGATGGTAGTAATTGTGTATCGCGCGACTCGTGTTAGTATTGCCTGTGTTCCTGCTTTCTGCCTCTCCCTTTCGTTCTATCTTTTAGTCCATCTGTCTTTTGTTTTTGGCAACATAGTGTAGAAAAAGACATGAATGGAATTTTAAATCTAGGTCAACTTGCGTATTTCAAGGTTTTTCTTAGAAATGGAGTACATTTTTTAGGGTGTTTGGGAAACGCGTGTATGTTGCCGAAGGCCTTTACTATCAACGTGAAACGTTACAATTTGCAGACGCAGGAGAACACAAGGGGGATTTCGAGTACAGTCATTGTGACAGCACTGTTCTTTACCATTCTTCTTTCCTTTTCTTAAATTATTTGTTAGGCTTTACATTTACCTGATAATTTATATATGTGGATTAGAATATTTCACGACAATCGGTTTGATTAAACAATTACCACTTTTATAAATGGCCGGCGGGATGCTGACCACATCACCCCTGGTGTGCCGATGGTCAAGAAAATATGGGCCTAACACCATATTCCCAATATGCTTCAATGGGCATGTAACGGGATCCTTTACCTTCTACCTTACCTTACTTCTATAAATATATAATATTGTACTTTTAATTATCGCTTCTCTGATTAACTAATGTAGCACTTGTAACATACCTTCTCTAATCGGTGTAATGTAGCACTTGTAAGAGCACTTCTCTGATCAACAGAAGTAGCACTTGTAACATAACTTCTATAATCGGTGTATTGTAGCACTTGTAACATAACTTATCTAATCGGTGTAATGTAGCACTTGCAACATAACTTGTCTAATCGGTGTAATGTAGCACTTGTAACATAACTTGTCTAATCGGTGTAATGTAGCACTCGTAACATAACTTCTCTAATCGGTGTAATATAGCACTTGTAACATAACTTCTGTAATCGATGTAATGTCGCAATTGTAACATAACTTCTCTAATCGGTGTAATGTAGCACTTGTAACAGCACTTCTCTGATCAACAGACGTAGCACTTGTAACAGCACTTCTCTGATCGGTGTGATGTATTACTGATATCACCACTTCTTTGATCAACTAATTGTAACAACACTTCTTTGATCAACTAATTGTAACAGCACTTTTATGATCAACTAATTGTAACAGCACTTTCTGATCAACTAATTGTTCAGCACTTTTCTGATCAACTAATTGTAAAGCACTTCTCTGATCAACTAACTGTAACAGCACTTCTTTGATCAACTAACTGTAACAGCACTTCTTTGATCAACTAATTGTAACAGGACTTCTTTGATCAACTAATTGAAACATCACTTCTATGATCAACTAATTGTAATAGCACTTCTCTGATCAACTAATTGTAACAGCACTCCTTTGATCAACTAATTGTAACAGCACTTCTTTGGTCAACTAATTGTAACAGCACTTCTTTGATCAACTAATTGTAACACCACTTCTTTGTTCAACTAATTGTAACAGCACTTCTTTGTTCAACTAATTGTAACAGCACTTCTTTGATCAACTAATTGTAACAGCACTTCTTTGATCAACTAATTGTAACAGCACTTCTTTGATCAGTGTGATGTAGTACTTCTAACACCACTCTCCTGATCAATATGTTGCTATCCATGTACCTCCACTTAGCGCCAGCTCGGAAGTGTCAAATGTCATCTTGTAGAAAACATTAGAATTATTTCGTGCAATTTTAAAAGCTCGCCCATCGTCTGCAAATATAATTCTCCCTTTCTGTACTTGTCTTTCCGTTCCTGGCTAATCTATCGCTTTGAGAGGATTTCAAGTAATCCATTTCGGTTTTGAAGCTGAGTTTCAATGTACCTGTAGTCCTTGAAAGCAGGTGAGTCTTTGTGGGAGATGCATTAGCGTGCATCTTGTCTATGGCTGGTTCAATAGGTTAAGATTTTAATGAAAACAAAATATCAAAGCTCAGAAAAGAAGCCATAATTAAGTTAATTACGTGGTTTTAGAATACTGCGGAATTTAGGTTTCAGGTTCGTTTTGCTTGTGTGAATTTAGACCAAAAAGTAAAGTATTAGGAACGCAGAAAAAAACAAGCACAAAAAAGGTTTGTAATAAATAGAAGTAAAGAATAAAGGAAAGAAATTAAGAAACACGGACAGACCACATAAAAAACACAGAAATACTGTAAGAAACATGAAGGGTGCTTCGTGTAGTTCCAGGCGGGGATCTGAGAGGCGCAGAAAGAGTAGGTCTACTTCCCCGTTAGGCATGTCGTACAAGGCGACTCATATGAAGTTGTGCATGAGGTTGGTAACCTCGTCATGCAAAACAAATAGCCTCAAAAACCACCACTACAAGAGTATGTGACTGCTTGGTGCAGGCTTCCTGTAAGGGGACCAGCTGTAGTGGGTTGCTGCCTCCATGCTGTGTAAGAACGCAAAGGAAAGTGATGACGATAGTGACGATGATAATGATGACGATGACGACGATGATGATGATGATGATGATGATGATGAAAAACTCAATACTAGAGCAGTGACACATAACAGATACAGAAAGGAAATGTAATGAATACGTGGTGGTAACGTAAGGAACATGGACATATTTGTTTCCCTTGGTTACACTTACTTCCCTTCCAAGTGTCTACTGTGTCCTTGTTATATTCGCAAAGCCTATTTATATTTATAAACAACATACACATAGTCCTCTTATCTTCCATATAATTACCCATGTTAATGAGCCAGGACAAATTAATATAATGTGCCAGATTGGGAATTGAGGAAATAAGTGCATAAAATTAACGAAGCCTAGTGGCGCCCTAGTGCGCCGGCAGTGTAACTTTGCACAGGTGTCCAAGTCACAACCGGTGGAAGCACTTAATGCTTTCCTGCGCACATATGAACACTTCCTGTATTCTATTGGTCTCTTGACAGCGATGATTTTTTTTTTTTTTCGTTGAAGGATTTATAATACATAAAAGCTGTTGTGAAAAGCCATGCAGGCAGCTGGAGAGCAAATGTTCTTGTAGCGCCGTCTAGCAGGTTGTGAATTTTTTCGTATCTATGTCTGTTTAGCTTCCGCAAAATGGAGTTGATTTGCTTCATAATCGTTCGTCACCCCGCTAACTGGCGTGCCTTTGTTGGATATCGTTGAGATATCTGTCTCCACGTGGCGAGGTTCGCGGCTTTCAACTTTGACAGAAGTCCTTTTTAGTTACATCACAGCGCTGTTGCCATAAGTAACCTCTGTCACCTCAAGAACAGCATTGATACAGTAAAAATACTAAACATTGACAAGGAATACTAGTGCCATCAGATCGGACGGTGAAGCCCTAAAAAGGGCTAATCATGAAAAGCAAGTGCGGGAGAGCTGATGAATACTAAGCTCTGGAAATGACTATTAGTATCTATCATCTAGCATGATATAGCTTCCAGAGCACAGGGCTCGGTTGTATTGTAATCACTCAGTGCCCTGCTAATTGGCCGTAAATTTTTGTTTGTCAAAGAAATGAGAGAGCGACATATCAGCAGATAGCCTTCATTTGCCTTCGCTCATCCACCATGTCGGCAAAGTCTACCTTGTTCAACTTAATCTTCCGTTATTGTAGTTGTATTGATCTAGTGGCGTTTGGGCGCTCGCCCTTCGGCCGAATGCCACGTAGTGGTATTTGCATGTGTTCGCAAGTTGTTCTTTTGCTCCATATAAGGTGTTCCACTTATCTGGTCCGTTATAATTAATGTATTCATTGTTATTTTATTTTCCATTCTGTGGGACATTTATATCATAATCTTTTTTTTTCCAAACGATAGTGCAGAGTGGGAGCTATTTTTTGTTGCATCATTTTGTTTACCCATGAGTATTTACTGTAGACTGGATGTGGTATTAATGTCTCGTAAATCGTTTTTCTACTGTTTGTATTTTCGTGATAACGTTTATATATTTATATTGGTCTTTTGTTTTTAATGTGTGTAGGAATTGTTTCTTGTGTGTTAATGTGTTTCCTTCTACTAATGTCTGTCATGTTAGTTGGCCGTACCGCGTGATCACGTCTCCCTATTTGATACCGCCCCTTGTGGCTTGATTCAACTGGATTTTCAATTTCCTCCCACGCTATGCAATCAGATCGGCGTTTCTCTCTTTCCTTGTCTTCCGTTCTTTTTTAAGTTCATCATCATAACCCTCCACTCCCAAAGGAGCATAGGCCTTCAACAAACACATGCCAAGTCTTCCTGTCATGTGCCATCATCTCGAGTTTTTTCCATGTTCTCCTCATCATTTTCACCTGTTTCCAGCTCTCTTCTCCATGTGCTTCTTTGTCTACCTCTGCCTCTTTATCCCTGGGGGTTCCAGAACAAGGACTGCCTTTTAATGCTATCAAAAGGTTTCCTCAGTGTGTGTCCTATCCATCATCGTCGTCTTCTTCTCATCTCTTGTTCCACTGGCACTTGTCTGATTCTTGTCATCAGTTCCACGTTGGTAACCTTGTCATACCATTTTAATCCTTCTATTCTACGCAAGCACCCATTTATGAAAGTCTGTAGCTTTTTGGTTGTTGTCTTTGTTGTTCTCCATGTGTCAGAGCCATATAATAGTTCTGACTTCACATTTGTGTTGAAGATTCTTATTTTCGTGTTGAACTTGATTTCTCTTGATCTCCATATATTTTCCAATGCAATGAAAGCTCCTCTTACTTTTTGTATTCTTATTTTGATATCACTGTCTGTCCCTCCAACTTTGTCTATATTGCTGCCAAGATATGTGTACGATTCTACATCTTGTAGTGGTGTTTCTTCAAGTTCAACCCTGTTATCATTTCCTGCATTTATTCTCATTAGTGTTGTCTTTTCCCTGTGTATTTTCAAGTCCAATTGCTGTGACCTCTCATCGAGTGTTTTCAATTTGTCCTGCATCTGATTACGGTTATGGGACAGAAGTGCCAAGTCATCAGCAAAATCCAGATCATCCAACTGCTTAGTCCACTGGATTCCATTTCTGTTGTGTGTTGTCAGTGTTCTCATAACCCAGTCTATTGCTAGTAAGAAAAGAAATGGAGACAAGAGGCATCCCTGTCGCACTCCCGTTCTTATCCGAAACGGTTCTGTAAGCTGTCCTTCATGAAGAACTCTGCATGTCATGTCTTCATATGTTTTCTTTATTAAATTAATGATCTTCAGGGGAACTCCATAATGCCTCATCAATTTCCAAAGTGATTCTATGTCTACACTGTCAAATGCCTTTTCGTAGTCCACAAATCCAATGTTAGTGGTGAATTCCATTCCAGACTTTGTTCAACTATTATTCTCACAGTGGCTATCTGGTCTGTACATGATCTGTTTTGTCGAAAACCTGCTTGTTCATCTCTCAGTTTCTTGTCTATAGACTCTTTTAATGTCTCGAGGATAATCCTGTTTAATAATTTTCCTGGCACTGATAGTAACATTATTCCTCTATAATTTGTGCACTCTTGTAAATTTTCCTTCTTAGGCAACTTAACCAGATATCCTTCCTTCCATTCTGCTGGTATCTCTTCCTTTTCCCAGACTTTACTAAGTAATTTATATAACATCTCTGAAGCCCTGTCGATATCTGCTTTGATGGGCTCTGCTGGAATGCCATCTGGTCCAGCCGCTTTTCCATCTCTTAGAAGCTTTATGGCTTTCTTTATTTCTTCCTTCGTTGGTCTTTCACAGTTAATTTGTAGCTCTTCTTCTGCTGGCTGGATGTCTGGGGGGTTTTGTGGAGCTGGCCTATTGAAAGGGTCCTCAAAATATTCCGTCCACCTCTTCATTTGCTCTTGTATATTGCTGAGCAGTTTTCCATTCTTGTCTTTTATGAGGCAACTTGTTTGCTTGTATTTCCCGGCTAACTTCTTTGTACTGTTACACAGTTCTCTCATATTTCCTTTGGATGCAGCATCTTCTGCCTCTCTTCCCAACTCCTCAATATACTTCCTCTTGTCTTGTTTTTAAGTCAGTTTTTATTAAATCATCGTCCGATTGGCAGAGTGGTTAAAGCTTTGCTCTCTCACGGCAAAGGTGCCGGTTTCGATTCACGGTTTTATCATGCCCCAGTCTACCCATCTGTAAATGGGTACCTGAGTTTTCTCATGAGTTAGGGAAGAAAAAGACAGAGAGTAAAGGAACTTGTCACCCCAACTCTCGATGCTGGGCCTCGTATAGTGAAATCTCTAACACTTCAGTTCCCTGCTGCAGTATCTGCTATGGAACATTACATTTGGTTCATCCAGTTCTCGTCAGCTCACCAGGGTATGAGAGAAAGAAGGGGACTATGGAGAAAAGAACTGGAGACAAATATGAAAAGGATAACAAGAAGATGGATAGACCGTAAACAAATAGCCAGCCACGTGGCAGTAACGCTTGGCTTGAATCTGTTGAAGTGCTATCTCCCCCATCGAGTGGCGGAGTGGTTAGAGTGCTTGCAAAGTTGCCAGGTTCGAAACCCATGCATCGACGTGCTGCCGACTACCCAGTTATTTATGGGTACCTGACTCTGCTCTTGAGTTAGGGACAGAGCCGACTTCTTGTGTGGTTCTGGCGGTGCGACCGCACATGTTCCCGTCTTGGGGGAGGCGCCGAAATGCGTTAAAAATAAAAAAAACATTACAATTCTAAAAGAAGAAGAAAGGTAAAACATAAAATTTGACAGTAAATAATTATTTGTTTATATGAACGTTGGCGCCAGCACGAGAACTGGTACTACCATGAGATAATGAACGTAGGCGCCAGCACGAGAACTGGTACTACCATGAGATAATGAACGTAGGCGCCAGCACGAGAATTGGTACTACCATGAGATAATGAACGTAGGCGCCAGCACGAGAACTGGTACTACCATGAGATAATGAACGTAGGCGCCAGCACGAGAACTGGTACTACCATGAGAAAATGAACGTAGGCGCCAGCACGAGAACTGGTACTACCATGAGATAATGAACGCAGGCGCCAGCACGAGAACTGGTACTACCATGAGATAATGAACGTAGGCGCCAGCACGAGAACTGGTACTACCATGAGAAAATGAACGTAGGCGCCAGCACGAGAACTGGTACTACCATGAGAAAATGAACGTAGGCGCCAGCACGAGAACTGGTACTACCATGAGATAATGAACGTTGGCGCCAGCACGAGAATTGGTACTACCATGAGAAAATGAACGTAGGCGCCAGCACGAGAACTGGTACTACCATGAGAAAATGAACGTAGACGACAGCACGAGAACTGGTACTACCATGAGATAATGAACGTAGGCGCCAGCACGAGAACTGGTACTACCATGAGAAATCCATAGGGCCAGCTCTGGTTACGGAAGTTAAAGGCAGCTAGGAAGGTAACTGGTCACCCCCACCTCATAAAACTTACACCAAGTGTAGCGAAGTCGCTAACACTTCATTCCATTATGTTTCCGAACATATGATATAATATCGAATGTAGGTTTAGTGATGATGTTTGTACTTTTCAACATATTTTATTGCATGATTATAATTAGATACTGTGAATGCAAGTAGGCCTATGCTACTATTTTGCCTTTACATCGTTGAATTCCTTTGAATTAATATGTAAAATACATGTGACAATAAATGAATTCAGTATAAAAGACGAGAGAAAGGAAGGTCTGAATGTCAGACGGGCTTGTGTGCCTAATTCTCAACCCTTTGAAAATAAAGTTCGTTCGTTCGTTCCCATACGGCAGTATCTACTTCCAAAGGGAAACGAAAGTTAACGAATGGATGCTCTTAAGCATCTCTTCGGATTTAGAAAAGTCTTTACGTAGGAATTAAGTATTCAAGGATGTAACTCTTCCACTGCTTTCCTGCCATTTATGAGTCCGGCTGACCATTACTTGTCCGACAAGGTGGATATTTAATCACCGTGACCCGGCGTGGCATCCGGTCTTTGCGATTCCTGTTCCTGGTTTTACGACACCTTAAGAACGGCGTAACATTTTCTCATTACGCGCCAGTTCACGAATGTACTTTTATCCAGCCGGTTACTCTAACATTATTATTATTATTATTATTATTACTCTAACATCCAGCAGACAACAAAAGAACATCTAGCAAACACTGTGTTTATGTCGCTACTATGCTATCAATCCTCGGGTAGGCGGATCAGCCGGGCCGCGGATGGCTAAACGGCCTCGAGACATGGTGGTCCGTGGTGAATACAGGCATGCCTCGGAGATGTTGCTGGTTCGGTACCAGACCACCGCAATAAAGCGAATTTCGCGATAAGGCGGGCCACACCCATTTTTTTGGTTTTTCAGTGCAAATAAAAGCCTAAAATCATGTTTCATCATCTCATCTCAGCCCGTAACCCGTCATGGGTCGTAGGGGTGCCATGGTGGAAGCATCAGCAGACAGGGTCCTCCACTGCTCTCTATCCTCAGCAATGCGTACAAGTGTGGAAAAACCGTGTCCTGCCCATTCTTTGATGTTATCAGCCCAGGATTTTCTTTGCCTTCCTCTTCTCCGTTTACCTTCGACTGTCCCCTGAAGGATCGTTTTCGAAAGGGAGTCATGACGAGTTACATGCCCAAACCAGGCAAGCTTTCGGTGTTTCACTATTGACAAAAGTGGTTCTTGGTGGCCTGCATAGGTGTTTATCTTCTCTCTAACATAGACATTTGTTTTGTGCTCTTTATAGCAAATGCGCAAAATTCTTCTATAACATTTATGCTCGAAAGCCTGAATCCTTCGCTCCGTATCTGCAGTGAGTGTCCAGCTCTCACACCCATACAAGAGAATAGATAATACAAGTGATTTGTATAATTTGATCTTCACAGGAAAACTGATGTTACTTTTCCAGATCACATTCAACTTTGTCATGGCAGCTGAGGCCATCTCAAGTCTTGTCTTGATTTCTTTACTTGATCTTCCATCACTACATATAGTGGACCCGAGATATTTAAAGGTGTTAACTTCTTCTAACGTTTGCCCATTTAACGTAATGTTGGTCGGAACATGTTTCTTATGGCTATTCACCAATATCTTGCTTTTTTCTATATTAATTTCCATCCCATACGTTCTTGTTACTTTCTCCAGTCTAGAGGTAAGGTCTTGAAGTTCTGATTCTGATCCAGCTATCAGATCAATATCATCAGCAAAACGTAGGTTGCACAGAGGTCGGCCTCCAATCGATATGGTTGATTTATAATCGTAGAGAGCCTCCTGCATAATATGTTCTAGATAAATATTAAAGAGCACTGGGGACAGGATACATCCCTGCCGAACTCCTACAGTTGTTTTGAAAAATTCTCCAATGTCGTTGCTTGCAAAAACAGCACTACATGTTTACATTACGTCTATTAAGTGCGCAACAGCGCTTGATCTAAAAAAACAATGTACTGTAAAATTAAAAATACATTACTGCTAAAAAAAATTTATAATTTTCATCATCTGAGCCTTCAGCGAATCGTATTCTGTTTGCTGGTGGAGAGCCAAAATCTATCAGACGAAGAAGGCACGTTCTAATAAATAAACATGAATAATTTGAAAAAAGCACAATATCTGCGAAGCGCAATAAAGCGAAGCACAATAAAGCGAAGCGCAATAAAGCGAGGTATGCCTGTACTGAATAAACAGCCGTTAATAAACACGGGTAGATGTCACTGAGGGCCAGTGTTGCCACTCTAAATTTTGAAGAAAAAAAAAACATAAATATCGGCGACTTGGGCTATTTTTGGGCGATTTTGGCCGATTTTAGGTGAAATCTAATGGCGTTCTTCAACTGATGAAGGAAAATGACACCTAGATCGGGACCAAAAAAAAAAACCTAGATCTAGGTGAATCCACCTAGGAGTGACAACGTTAATGACGGAAAGGTGGGACAGTTGTAGGGAGCAGCTGCTGTTGCAAAACAACATCTGAAGTTATAACAGCCGGAGCACCTTAATCTATCCCCACCCCAATGCCTTGAGTGTTGGACTTTTTGAAGTCATAGGCTTTCGGAGACTCGTATACAATCTCGACGGAAGGCAAGGGGAAAGCACCGTCATATTTTTCCTTTTGCAATGAAGAAAACAAGAGGACGACAAATAGAGAAGATTTGAGACAGTTTAACATCGTTACATGGAAAGAAGAAGAGACTTTATAGCACTGACGACAGAAGATTATGCAAAGGTGGGATCGCCCATTCTGGACAGCGCGACATCATAGCAGGGAAAGAAGTCAACAACAGAATTGACAGACAGTTCTGTCTACATCAGGGTGTGGAGATACATAATCACCAACGCCAGCAGCAGGGTACTTGAAGAAGAATATACTGTAAATACAAGTGGAAGTTAATCAGTGAACAGGAACAAAATATTTCCAAACTTGTGAAAAGGGATGTCTAAGTGGCGAACGGGAAAAAAGTCACGGAAAAAAGTCATAATTTTAGCTAGGAAAAGAAGTCACAGAAAGAAAAGTTATACTTTCGAAAAATTCAAGATCTATTCAACTTCTTTACGCCAGTCAGTTATTAAACATGATTCAGAAATTACAAGATGGACTTTGGACTGATCTAGGGCATGATTGTGAGGCTGGCTTATCTGTAGATTAGTCGCCATACTGCCCCGACAGTGACCACCGGATTTGTTAACACACTTCCACAACAACTTGGTTTTGCGAGTGACTTGTTTGGTATACATGTACCCATTGTAGCAGATCTTTGAACCACGCTTATTACTGTCGACAATTTCCATGGCTGGAAGCGTACAAATTCGGGGCGAATTGATATGAATGGAGTATCAATGATATAGTTTTTACTGGTAGTCTTATCGTGTTATGAATAAAATAATACAAAGCTACATAAGTAACAATCCATTACCTATCCCTGTGAATGTGGTATTTGCATGTTTGCGTGTCGTTTACAACCTGCAATATTGTCATAAAATTAACCGTGATACAACGTTAAAATATCACCAAAGATAAAATGTAGGGATAAAAACTAATGCGTAAGCTACTAGAATACATGATCGCCCACGCCGCGGGTCACCACCCGCCATGGAAACTAACTTGTAGACGTGAAGGCAAAACGTTTACCCTTGGAACGGGATGAGAACGGAGATCAAAAGGAAAAAATATGACTGAACACGTGCTTGAAACGAGCAAGGCTAAAAAAGACGCAATTGGTGGGGCAAGGAAAAAAATTCACGTCCCCAAGTTGACACAAGGTAAAGAAACCGACAAAAGGGACCTTAGCTATTATACGCAACAGTCATTTCTTGGACGCTTTTGCGATAACTTAGTCCGTTTATTTGAATTCAGCGACGAACGCATTACAGAAGATGCTCGAAAAAATTTCAAAAAACCAACTAACCTTGAAAAGTAACTTTTTCTTAATAATAATGTTAGGAATATAAAACCTAGCTGGCCGGATGGCCCATCTTGAGCAGTGAAATAATATGCTTTCATTTATACAGACGGATAGATAATAATGAAGATATTGACAAAAGACTGTGTTGTTCATATCAGCGAGCGACTGCATTGAAACAAAAAATGTCACTAATTTTCAAAAACTGCGGCCTTGAGACTCAAGTGCTAAAATCTAGTTGGAATGAAAGAGAGGGGATGGGGTGGAGAATTGTGGCTAAAAATAACTTTAAAGGCAAAATTGTGTAGGGGAAGGCAGAGTAGGTTCAAAAAAACAAGTGTGTTTTTTTGTGAAACGCAAGTAGAGACAGACGGACCAACAGACAATAATGCATACTTGACTGAGGTATGACTGAAATGACTTTTGGTAGGAGGTTTGAATTTGAAAAGAAAAAAAGGCGGTGATTGGCCATAGATGAATATATTATCGGCGCTCAGACGCGCATTTTTGCCATTCATCATAAGTTGTCCAGTAGTAGACACAGTAATTATTCAGTGGTGTATTTCCCAGAAGCTAATTGAAATATTAAGAGGGACGCCATACTAAAGCCAGCAGCTCAGCTGAGTTTTGCTAGCAGATAACTGTGTTCTATATTCATAATTCTGGTAAGACTGAAAGTATTTCTTTGTATATTTTAATATTTGTTTAATGTTTCGAGTGATTTGATACTGCCATATCAAAATCTATCCCTTACAACAAGTAAGGATTCGCTCTAGACCCCCCGCCCCAGTTCAGGGTCCAGAGACAAACAAAATACATAAACTCTAGCAAGGATTATGAAGGGCGGATCAAGTGTTGAGATCAGTGGAACATATCACCTATCCTATTCTATGGCAGGAAGCTAATGAACATATTTCAGAATATGTAGTCTGGGGGAACTTATCCTATGTGAAACCAACTTGGTAAGATGTGTTGTATGGTCAAAGAGATCTGACCCGTCTATGTGGTGTTGTTGTGTGTAGTGTTGTGTCCAGAAATGGTTTAGAGGATGGAATTCTGACACATGACCAATACTTTTATTTCAGAACTGTGAGTTTTTTTATTTGGCACCAATGTGGTGTCAAATGATGAGTTGAATAACACAAGAGTGGACCCGTGCAGTTTATATTTTGGCAGAGCAGCCTTATATTGCCCCCAAGCACGGAGAGGTGGGGCCACCAGATTCCAGCACCAGAACTACTCATTCAAGATACGTGAGCGTCTGGCCTGCTGGAAATTCACCAACTCAACTTATTTTCTAACACACCAATTATATGCCCATCAATAAATGGACAATGTATAGTCGCCATAGACAGGGAGTGATGAGGCCACCCCAACAGCACATCCATTAATCGTTCTCCCAGATAAATTACAACTATAAACAGTAGTAATATTAACTAGTCTTGTAAAATACATATGTACACACCTTTCATTTATTATGCCATATATTCATGCATTTCATTCATAATTGCAAAACCTTTCATATGTTCTGACCAAAATAAAACCTTGGTTCAGAACAAATAAACTTAAAGAAAATTTATTATCAAAAATTTTTCACAGCTCGAGTTAGTTCAGTGTGTTATAACATTTTATTAATATTATTAGACTTGTTAAATATCTGTGTGTGTATGTAAACTACCACAACACATTACATATCAGTACCCTAGAATTTTAACGTAGCCACATTCATTAGTAAAAAAAGATAGGTGTGAGGTCGTAGTGGTAGCAAGAAGGCCCTTCTGAAAATTCACAGTTACATTTATCTCAGGAGCCTTCACAGCTGACCTCATGCATCACACTAGGTAATATCACAATCATACAATACCATAAAACCCACTACAAATATCATCATCATCAGTTGCCATCTCCACAACGAAGGTTGGCTGTAATGGATCTCCAACGTCTTCTGTCTCTTGTCTTGGTGGTGCACTCTGATAGACTCTTTCCTGTCCATCTCTTGATGTTATCTTCCCACTTATAGCGCTGTCTTCCCCTTGCACGTTTGCCTTCAACTCTCCCTTCTGTTATGGTCTTCTGCAAGGTGTTATGCCTTTTTATGTGGCCAAAGTATTTTAGCTGCCGAACTTTGACCTCCCTCATTAGTTCTCTTTTCATACCTAGATTTTCTAGGACCTCCTTATTTGTTTTCTTCTCTTTCCATGAGATACGCCCCATTCTTCTATATATCCACATTTCAAGAGCCTCAATTCTTTCTTCCAAATCATCGTCCATGTTTCTGCACCATACAGAAATGCAGAATATATATAACACTTTATGATTCTCAGTTTTAATTTGTGAGATAACTGTTTGGATGTTAGTATATTTTTCATGTTGTTGAATGTAGCTTTGGCCATTCCTATTCTCTTCTTGATTTCTGTTTCATATCTGCTATCTTCTGTTATTATATGACCAAGATATACGTAGCTCTTGACTTGTTCCAGGATTTTCCCATTTACGCTTATCTTTAATGTGGGTTTATCGTCTGTTTTGCTAATTATCATACTTTTTGTTTTCTCAATATTAATGTCGAGTCCATATTCATGACTTATACTGTTCACTTGCTTCACTAGTTCTTGTAACTCCTGTTCGCTTTCAGCTAACAACACGTTATCATCTGCATATCTAAGGTTGTTTATTGACCTTCCACTGATGTTCAGTCCTGGTATTTCCTGTATCTGTTTGAAAATTTGTTCGGTGTATAAATCAAATAGGCAGGGGGACAGCACACAATCTTGTCTGACACCTCTTTTTATGTCTATGTATGGTGAATACAGAATACCACTACAGGCGCTCACTTGGGTTCCTGAGGGTAAGAGGAAAAAAGGAAGACCAAAAGAAACACTCAGAAGAACAATAATAAGAGAAGGAAGAACGTTGGGCCTAAATAATGTGCAAGAGCTAAGAGGAGTGGCGTCACAACGAACAACCTGGAGAGCACTGGTTTCTGCCTTATGCGCCGTGTTTGGTGCTTAAAGAATTTATTATTATTATTATTATGGTGAATAATTCCTTCCCGATCTTACTGTGGCAGTTTGCTCCCAATAAAGGTTACTGAGTATTCTTATATCTTTTCCATCAATATAAAGGTAATCCCATAGCAGTTACTGCCTTAATGGAGTGAAGTTTTAGAGACTTCACTATACTAGGTCCATATATATTTATGTTAGCTATGTTTGTAATGTGAGTTTTTACTTATTTTTCTTGTGACTTATGTCTGTCACTTTTTTCCTGTGACTTTTTTCCCCACAATCGTCTAAAAGTAAGGAAAGATCTTCTTTGATCCTTTGCTGCCGACTGTCAAAGCGTCTTGTAGGGCAGCAACAAACTGATTCCACTTTGCTGGGTCGCCGGCCATCCTTCGCCCAATGCCCCAGCTCTGATTCATTCTTTGCATCTCCGCGTCTACAGTTATCCACAAAGTTGTTTTTTGTCGGCTTTCCTTCAGGGGAACATTGCATAGCTGTTCTTGTGATTGCATCGGGGTCTCTTCTGAGGACGTGGCCAACCCAACTCCAGCGTCTGCCAGCTATGATGGTGTGCATGTCCTTTTGGTTGCTCCGAGTAAGCAGTTCTTGGTTGGTGATGGTGGGAGCCGCGGTAGCATAGTGGTTAGTGCACTGGCTTTCTAGCGCAGTGGTCTATGGTTCGATCCCCAGATGAGGCGGGAATTTTTTAGGCCACAAACGGCTCCTGGGTCGACCCAGCCCCAAATGGGTACCAGAGCAACTCTGGGAAGGTTAAGGCGGCCGGCGTGATGCCGATCACATCACCCCTCGTGTGCCGACGGTCAAGATAATATGGGCCTAACACCATATTCCCAATATGCCTCAGTGGGCGTGTAACGGGTTCCTTTACCTTTTTTTTTTGGTGATGGTATTCGGCCAAAAGATTCGGATAATATTCCTTGGGCAGATTGTGTGGAAAGAGGACAGTTTCGACCTTTCCTTCTCTGTTACTGTCCAGCATACCGCACCATGGAGAAGCACAAAAAGTACACAGCTCTCATATTATCTTAATTTTGTGTTTGTGCTTTAATGGGAGGACTTCCAGATGAGACTAGCAAAGGCTGTTCTCGCATTATTGATTCTGTTGTTGATGTCTTTGCTTGTCTGGTGTTACTAAGAATCCTAGGTATGTAAATGTGAAAGGAAACACGGTAGTTCTGAAACACTTTGAAATGAGAAGAGCAGAACAATTGGCGAGAGAGTACCCGGAAGAGAATGTATCTAAACAGGCGATAGAATGGTTTAACAATTAACACCTTTATGATGCGTGATCTTCCAGCAGAGTGCGCATACAGCGCCAGAACAAACCATACCAGCCAAAGAGAACTCTCTCAGACAAGCTTCATTGTGGGTTGTTGATATCTTTATTAATTATCACGCCATGATATCACGCCAGGGTTGACTGTGTTCTCTGTGCCGGAAATACCATCTGTTCATACATATATCGGTGTAGTTTGTGTGATTTCAGTTAGATCTGGTCTCATGACAGAGCGGTTACCTCTCATGACAGAGCGGTTACCTCTCATGACAATGCGCTTATCTCTCATGACAGAGCGCTTACCTTTGGTGGCAAAGTTATCAGGTTCCAAACGTGGTAGCATTGCGCACCAGTCTACCTAGCTTTAAATAGGTACCTCAGTCTGCTTTTGATTTAGGAAAGGCGACGAGTGCGATGAAGGAAACTGGTCTCCTACCAAGTCTCTAAGACTTCACCCCCTTACAGCAGATTCTGCTGTGGGAATACAATTACTTTTTTTTTTAACCTCATGATATTAATACAATGTAGAACTGGTTTCATCTTATATATTTCCCTTTTTCAGATTCTGTTATCGTTATTTCTATCAGACTGCTCGCATGTTTCATTTTTTGTTTTTAAGACCTTTCTTCCAAACTTTGACCTTTCGCAGACTCAGTCTGTTAATTCTGTCTCGGTGACAATTTAAATCTGTTTGAAACACGTCACTATTATCATTAGCCAGGTTATTACGGCTTGCGTCCTTCGGTTTAAGCTCAGTAAATAAAAGCCCGTGGGCTTTGTCTGTCTTGGGGTCTGTTTGATGATTAGTCTTAATGTTTGTCTGTGAACAGACTTATACTCAATTTATTTAATTAACAGCGTTCGTTGCCTAAATGTATTGAGGATATAATGAATTATAAAGTCCCTGAGCGAGGCACCGTAAGCAACAATTTAAGTCCGTCAGTTCTGGCAAATATATCATGTGTTGTCCCAAGATGCCACTTTTCTTAACATTTAATGTACAGTGCGGTCGCTGTAAACGCGAGGGTTACGTTCTGGAGGGGCGCGCGTAAATTGAGATAATTTTATAAGTAGAAGTTCAGTGTGTTATATTTTGGGGAATGCGTCTGCTTTACTTACTCTACGTTGTCATTCTGCATATTACCGTGAAGCGTCGTGGGGAGATGCAGTTTGCGTTCTTGAGTCAAGTGTGTAGCACTGTGTTGCGTGCATATTTTGACGCACATATTACAAAAATCGATATGGCTATTTAATATGAAAAAAATATAGACATTCATTCATTTGTGTATGAAAATGCTGTCTATGGTAAAAGCGAGAGAATCCATGTTTGATTCACACTTTTGATTATAGGAGTAATCGTTCTGGATATTGATCCGGCGCAAGGATATTGCGCTTACGTTTGTACTTATTTTTTAGGGCCAGAAAATATATTAATTTGCTTATTGTGTTTATGGCCTGAATTCATATGTATTACATATTATTAGTACAAGTAGAATCAGTCCTATATTGTATATTTTGGATGGGTAGGAGGGACTAGATTCTTGTTATTCCGGTCTAGCGGAAGTATGAGTTGTCTTGACAAGTCGTGATGAGTTCCGATGTACCGTGATAATGGCGGGTACGCATTTTTCAAAGGGCTGGTAGATTCTTAAGGAAATATAATTCATGAAGTGGTTTTCTTCTAAAGGAGATGGTATCTCTACTATAGTTTATGTTAGAGACTCTCCTAAGGTACGGTACAATGTATAATTCGGACTCCATGTATTGCCAGACCCTATTTTGATGATCTCATGTCGATTCGACCTAGATGGAACATTGTGCTTCGTATCGCTAGGGTCGTGTTTTGTATCGACGAAGATGACAGACTTTCCTGCAGCGGTTATGGCTACGTGAATTAACCTGATCACCGTAGAGCTGTATGGAAACATTTATGAAATCATTTATATACCCATTATAAATTAACTCTGGCTTATATTCTCCTTCCTATGAATGAGTGAACGACAACTCAGGGAGGCAGCCATGTTAGATTTCGGTCATCATATGTTTTGATCACTGCCAAGAGAACAGATTATTTATCCTATTATCGGACAGTGACAGGGAGATCTCAATCTTGCTAGAAACCCCCCTTTCGTGGTTTCATAATATATACTACAAACTATGGACGTCAAGTAACTTTAGTTATTTACCGATCTGCCTTCACTGACGCGTTTAGTCAGATAGGGGGATGCGGCCATAATATATCATGACATTGAACTTTTGATGTACTGCCCATTATTTCTGAATGTGTCATGACTTCAGATCTGCTATGTATACCTACAAATTGATATGTCAACATACCATGATGTACTCGTATGTCCCAGTGTGTACGTCTGAATAAATTGAGTAAACAAAGATTCCAGCAGTCTGCATTGGTGCCTTGTAGACACAAGTGTATGAGTGGTTATATTGGTCAGCACACGAACAGTACACCATTCGCGGTAATCACACTCTACACTTCTACTTCATACATACACCATCCTGCGTCGGTTGAAGTGACCAAGTTTAGGGCCTGCTTCCCCTGGAGCCTTTGCCTTCCCTAACTCAGGACTAGGGTGAGTTACCCATTTACAGCTGGGTAGACTGGAGCATGCCTGATCTCAACAACACACCACTCTTCCTTACAGAGCATACAGACTGACACTTTACAGAGTGGAAAGAAGAAAAGAAACTTTACAGTGGCGAGCCAGATTCCTGGGTCCAGCTTACGCAGTTTTGTGTTGAGAATCACAGTTTACAGCTGAAAGAACATTTGTTTGACCACATCAACACCAGTAGGACAGCTATACAGTCGATGTCAGCTTGACCTGTATTACCGATAGGATGCTGTATCTAGGTCAGCGCTTGTTGACAGTTTTTCGCTGTACAGACAGTATTACACAGGACAGTGGTATCAAGTGTAGAAAATATCTGGAGCAGTATTGTTGACATTTCTCAACGTACAGAAGAATCACAGTGTTGTTGAACATAAAGTGCATAGTTCATCGTTGGATCTTCATATGCTCAACAGAGGAAAATTGACAGTGTAATAGTTTAAAATTAAATCTATTACTGAATAAAGTGGCAAGTTATTAGTATTAAAATAAACTGTGCCTGCTTTACAACACTATACCTGCAACACATTCCATTCATGACATAAATTATATTGTATGCTATATGCTATTTATGCTTACATGTTATTTGTTATGTATTAAATTAGTTTATGTTCTGTGTGACTAGTACAAGGTATGCCGAGTGACATTGGTCTGGTACTAGTATTCTATAGGTACACATTTTCTTAATTGGAAATTTGTTAGCAACAATTTGCTGCTATTTCTGTTAGTTGTGATGAGGTGTTCTTTTCTTCGTTGTTTTTGTTAATAATTTTGTGTTCCTTAGTTTTGTTTGATTTGTTTGTATAATTGTAGGTCTCATCTTTCCTTTCATTTCAGTTTTTTACACCCTTATGTTTATACACTGTGGCGTTATTTGTCTTGTTATATTATGGCAGTTATCATCACGGTTTCTGTGATCATTTTTTTTTCATTTCTCCTATTTAATTTAATTTGATCTCTGCAAATGTGTTCATATTGTCTTTTCTTGTTTGTCCTTTGTAATGTCTTTAGTTGACATATGACGTATAGTGGTATACACTGATAGTATAGTACAGATCAGTACTTTATGATTGTTATTGTTATAAAACAAAATGTACAAGACCTTTGTAAGGCTTGTCTCCCAAAGTGATTGGTAAAGGGAAATATTTTTTTCCACAGGTACTCAAGTGATCTTTGATTACATTGAGGTATACAAGACCTTTGTAAGGCTTGTCCCCACAGTATTTGAGATACAGTTATTGTTGTCCACAGGTACTCAAGTTATCATTGGTTATTATAAACCATACAAGTTTGGACTAAGACTAAGTCTATGGTATAGACTTGTCTCCCATTAAAGTGAAATAGGGTAATTTATTTACTTTTTCAGGTTTCTGATTTAAGAAGACAATATGTCTACATTAGATTATTTCATTGCACAAGGAAAATCTCTTGATAAGACTGGAAAAGACTTAGAACAATGGGCTGTTGCTCAATATGACAAAGCATTAGCTGCAGAAGAGAAAAAAACTGCTGCTGCTGTTGAAGAAAGAAAAGCTGTTGCTGAGGAAAAAAAAGCTGCGGCTGAGGAGAGAAAACTTCAAATAGAAGAAAAAAAAGCTCTGGCTGAAGAAAAAAGATTAGAAAGAGAAGCTGCTGCTGAAGAAAAAAAAGCTCTGGCGGAAGAAAAAAGATTAGAAAAAGAAGCTGATACTGCTGCTGAACTAAAGAAATTGCAGATGCAAGTGGAGGAAAGGAGATTTGAGGCAGAACAGAAGAAATTAGAAGCTGATGCAGAGCAGAAAAAATTAGAAGTTGCTGCAGAACAGAAAAAATTAGAAGTTGCTGCAGAACAGAAATAATTAGAAGCTGCTGCAGAACAGAAAAAATTAGAAATTGCTGCTGCTGCAGAACAGAAAAAATTAGAAGCTGCTGCAGAACAGAGAAGATTAGATAGAGAAGCTGAAGAGAGAAAAGCAATAAGAGAACATGAGTTTGAATTAGAGAAATTAAAATTGACATGTATGAGTAATGTTAATCAGGCATCTGGTGGTAATGGTAAACCCTTCGTGTACAAGGTCAAGGTACCAGCGTTTAACCCTACCAGTGATGACATAACATTTTGGCTTTCTAGATTTGAACGGGCTTGTCGATCTCATAATGTTGACAAATCACAGTATGTGAATCAGTTGTCTGAAAATCTAAAAGGGGAGTCCCTAAGTAAGTTATATTTTGTTGAAGAGGCCGACAAAGATAATTATGATGCTGTTAGGGCAGCTTTGATAAAGAGATATCAGCTGTCTGAGGAAGGTTACCGTCTTTTGTTTAAAACAATGAGACCTGAGGTAGGTGTAGAATTCTCAGATTTCATCTCAAAAGCACGAATTACACTTTCACGATGGATTGAATTATCCAAAACAGAGAAAACATTTGATGGTCTTACGGATTTATTGCTAAGAGACAAGGTCATGTCTTCTGTAAATAAATCATTCCTAGAGTTCTTACATGAGCGTAAACCTGGTACAATAAAGCAAATGGAAGAATATTGTGACCAGTATGCCACGGCACACCCTGACATGATTCTTAGTAACTCTAACATTAAAGAGAGTATGCCAGTTGCTTCGGCAACAGAGTATAATCAGAATTACTCACATAAATTCCAAGGAGCTAAAAATAAATTTGATAAAAAGGTTAATTGGAATAAGTATCAAAACCAAGATAACCACTCAAATCAGGGTTCTTCTTCGAAGAACTGGAATCGGGCTGATAGTCCTCGACACGCGAGAGGTACCCATAATGTTAGAAATTCTCGAAAAGGGAGTAGCTATAGGAACTACCCAAGTGCTTCATGGAGACAACAACAGAAAACAATATTACAGGGATACTCAATATAACGAGCGTGATGATTATGATCATGAATATTATGATTCAAACCCAAATAGGGGTTATAACAGAGGCAATAATAATTATAGAGACAATTATAACCGAGGTAGATCACAACACAAAAGACATGGTAAATCTTATTACCAGGCTAACTCTGCACAACAGGAGTTCCACGACACCGATAATCAGAATAATGATAAAAAAGACTCCAACAGTGTAGCAAATTCCGCTTTCGATTTTGCTAGAGCATCTGAGTGTTCGCAATGCAAAAACATTATTCGATCCAACCATAGTGTCTACTTTAAGCTGCGGTCACCCGCTTCCCGCTCTCCATGCGTCAATTGCGCATAATGGAAGGGGTGCTCTTGTCTTTAATAGGGGCCTAATAGATGGTACTCCGGTATCAATTCTTTTCGATTCGGGGTGCACTACCATTGGAGTGAGGCAATCACTCGTAAATCCTTCTCGAGCTACAGGCAATATAGTCAAATGTGTAACATTTGGTGGCACATTGGAGAAGTACTCCACTGCCATTATCAATATTGCTACGCCTTTCTTTACAGGAGAGGTGCAAGCATG
The DNA here is from genome assembly GCA_024509875.1 of Oreohelix idahoensis. Taxonomy (NCBI): domain Eukaryota; kingdom Metazoa; phylum Mollusca; class Gastropoda; order Stylommatophora; family Oreohelicidae; genus Oreohelix; species Oreohelix idahoensis. The sequence continues at coordinate 130,805 of JAMPIV010006025.1, forward strand.
TCTCTTGCCGAATCCGATCGCTGACCTTATCATCGGTCGCATTCATGGAGTGAAAGAATGCACTCCACAGCAAATTTCTAATTGGGAAAATGTTAATATGCAATCGGCTAATGCAGTAATCACTAGGGCTCAAGCTCTTAATATGCCACAATCTTCACATTCTGAAGATAATGATGCGCAGATCCAAGATGATCCCTTGGAGATTTCCCACGATTCCTTTATCAAACAGCAGGAAGATGATCCTACTCTAAAGAAATTCTTTACTCTGGCAACAAAAGGTGATCCGAATAAGGATACTAATCGTAAATCTTGGATTACGATGAAGAATGGCGTACTTGTACGTATGGTACAAGACTCCGCTAAGTCCATTCATTCTCAAATCCTTGTGCCTAAAAAATATGAGAGTTAAAATCTTACAGCACGCTCATGATTCGCAGTGTGCTGGACATATGGGTTTTTCCCGTACTAAAGCTAGAGTTCTTCAATCTTTCTTTTGGCCTGCTGTGAATAAGGACATACGAATCTATTGTCGATCTTGTAAAGTATGTCAAGAGATTAAATCCAGAGGTCCACGCCATGATGCACCTATTCAGGCTGCAGACATTCCCATTCGGCCATTTCAAAAAAATGGCGATAGACATCATTGGTCCATTTAAGATAAAGTCTGCTAGAGGACACCAATTTATTTTGACGTGTGTTGATATGTGCACACGTTGGCCGGAGGCTGTTCCTCTAAAGAGCATAACTACTGCTGATGTCGCAGATGCTCTTTGGTTAATATTTTCTCGTCTGGGATTTCCAGCAGAAATATTATCCGACCATGGTACCCAACTCATATCGGATACCATGTCTCAAGTAATGTCGACTCTGAAGATAGAGAGATCGCTGAGTAGTATTTATCATCCTATGTCCAATGGGATGGTGGAACGTTTGAATAGAACTCTGAAAAACCTACTAGGTAAGATAACAGAAGATCATCCTCAGGATTGGGATAGGGTTTTACCCGCGGCTCTCTTTGCATATAGAGAGGTCGCCAACGAACATACAGGATTTTCTCCCTTTGAACTTGTCTTTGGCGCGAAACCGCGAGGTCCTATGTCCTTACTTCATGATCTTATAACTGCTGATAATATTGTCGATGACACAAAATCCTCTTATGAATATGTCATCGCACTTAGACACAAGATTATTGAAGCATGCAAATTGGCAACTGCTTCTTCTGAATTTGCGAAACAGAAGGCAATGGAATTTGCCAATAAAAAGAGATGTTTGCGTCAACTTTGTCCAGGTGACAAAGCATTTGTCTTGCTACCTTGTAGGGAAAATAGACTTCTCATTTCTTGGAAAGGTCCGTACGATATAATATCAAAAGTTTCCGATGTTGACTATATCGTCGATATTGACGGGAAGCGTAAAACCTTCCACATCAACATGCTCACGGAATTCCATGAACGTCCTGATTATTTACAACCTGTTTTCCAGGCAACGGACGATTTTCCAGTCCAACATGGACAGTACTCATCTCTGTCAGTAATACAGGATGAGGAAACGAGTTTCTCGGATGTAAATTTACCTTTTCCAATGATTCCTCTTCACTCTAATGAATCATGGAAAGATGTTGCAATTTCTCCAGAATTATCTCCAGGAGAGCAGAAACAAGTTTCTACTATGTTAGAACAATTTCAGGATGTCCTTACTGACATTCCTGGTCAAACTGATGTCATTCAACATGACATTATTCTTACTGACCATAGTCCTATAAGAGTCAGACCGTATCCTATCCCGATACATTTTCAAGCACAGGTAGAGAAAGAGTTAGATGAGATGATAGAGTTAAAAATTATTGAACCATCCACATCAGCATATGCTTCGCCGATGGTTATAGTACGGAAAAAAGACAATAACATACGTCTTTGCGTGGATTATCGCAAATTGAATCAAGTGACTAAATTCGATGCTGAACCTATGCCTTTACTAGAAGAGCTACTTACGAGACTATCGAATTCTCACTTCTTTACTAAACTCGATTTGTCTAAGGGATATTGGCAAGTTCCACTATCCGAACACGCCAAACCGTTTACTGCTTTTTCGACGCCTAGGGGTCTATTCCAATGGAATTTCATGCCTTTCGGTCTTATGAACGCCCCTGCAACATTTGTACGCATGATGCGTCGAATCCTATCTCATCGCTCAGATGTCATTGCGTATCTTGATGACATCTGTCTTTTCAGTGATACTTGGAACGATCACTATAATGGTATAAATGAACTATTGTCTATCTTACGCGAGCATAACCTGACAGCGAAACCATCGAAAGCATGTATTGGTTTTAGCGAAATATCTTTCTTAGGACACCGTGTTGGTCATGGGTTCCTAAAAACAGAAGACCATAATACAAGTAAGATACTTAACATTTCTATTCCTAAGACTAAAAAGCAAGTACGAAGTCTCTTAGGTCTAATACAATTTTATGGACGATTCATCCCGAATCTGTCCTCCATTATGTCACCTCTTTCTTCCTTGCTAAAGAAAGGGTCTCCTAATGTAGTCCATTGGACTCAAGAATGTCAATCCTCTTTGGATAAGGTTAAAACTATGTTTTCTACTTCACCTATCCTAGTATTGCCTTCTAAGGATAAGACATTTATTCTTCGTAGTGACGCTTCATCCACCGGGATTGGAGCTGCACTAATGCAAGAGTACTCTGGAACTCTGCATCCTGTGATGTATATTTCTCGGAAATTAAATGCCGCAGAGAAGAATTACTCGGTCCTAGACCGTGAATTATTGGCTATGGTTTGGTCAATCCTTAAACTGCAAAGATTTCTTCTGGGCGCGCATTTCATTGTGGAAACTGACCAGAAAGCTCTTACGGCTATTCAGAGTAAAAATCTGAAGAGCGCGAGATCAACGCGATACGCGATTGCTCTACAGCCATTTCATTTTTCGGTGCGAGCTATCCGTGGGTCAGAAAATGTGATGGCAGATATTTTGTCTAGATGCCCACATGATTCATAACTGTTATACAACTTTGATACAGTTGTTTCTATGTTGAAATGTGTACACATATGTAATATATCATATATTGATTGTAACACTACTTAGCGGTTCATTGATATTTATTCACCGCTGATCTTTCAATGTTTTTCGTCTTTGATGATCATGATGTTAAGATATCTTAGATGAAGTTTATGTATAAAGTAATGTGGAAATTGTGTCATTGCTAATATTGTAGTATGCGTTGGTGACACCTCTCTGGAAATATTTATACTTAGAGAAGTACTTTCTCTAAGGTCATAAAACTTATGCTTATCATCTGCGCATTGTATTGGTGCGTTGTGAGCCTATTGTATGTTGCTCCTAGATGTATTTCAAAAAAAAATGTACCATTTTTTTTTTCCCGAGGGGTGTGGTAATCTGTTGCGTGCATATTTTGACGCACATATTACAAAAATCGATATGGCTATTTAATATGAAAAAAATATAGACATTCATTCATTTGTGTATGAAAATGCTGTCTATGGTAAAAGCGAGAGAATCCATGTTTGATTCACACTTTTGATTATAGGAGTAATCGTTCTGGATATTGATCCGGCGCAAGGATATTGCGCTTACGTTTGTACTTATTTTTTAGGGCCAGAAAATATATTAATTTGCTTATTGTGTTTATGGCCTGAATTCATATGTATTACATATTATTAGTACAAGTAGAATCAGTCCTATATTGTATATTTTGGATGGGTAGGAGGGACTAGATTCTTGTTATTCCGGTCTAGCGGAAGTATGAGTTGTCTTGACAAGTCGTGATGAGTTCCGATGTACCGTGATAATGGGCGGGTACGCATTTTTCAAAGGGCTGGTAGATTCTTAAGGAAATATAATTCATGAAGTGGTTTTCTTCTAAAGGAGATGGTATCTCTACTATAGTTTATGTTAGAGACTCTCCTAAGGTACGGTACAATGTATAATTCGGACTCCATGTATTGCCAGACCCTATTTTGATGATCTCATGTCGATTCGACCTAGATGGAACATTGTGCTTCGTATCGCTAGGGTCGTGTTTTGTATCGACGAAGATGACAGACTTTCCTGCAGCGGTTATGGCTACGTGAATTAACCTGATCACCGTAGAGCTGTATGGAAACATTTATGAAATCATTTATATACCCATTATAAATTAACTCTGGCTTATATTCTCCTTCCTATGAATGAGTGAACGACAACTCAGGGAGGCAGCCATGTTAGATTTCGGTCATCATATGTTTTTGATCACTGCCAAGAGAACAGATTATTTATCCTATTATCGGACAGTGACAGGGAGATCTCAATCTTGCTAGAAACCCCCCTTTCGTGGTTTCATAATATATACTACAAACTATGGACGTCAAGTAACTTTAGTTATTTACCGATCTGCCTTCACTGACGCGTTTAGTCAGATAGGGGGATGCGGCCATAATATATCATGACATTGAACTTTTGATGTACTGCCCATTATTTCTGAATGTGTCATGACTTCAGATCTGCTATGTATACCTACAAATTGATATGTCAACATACCATGATGTACTCGTATGTCCCAGTGTGTACGTCTGAATAAATTGAGTAAACAAAGATTCCAGCAGTCTGCATTGGTGCCTTGTAGACACAAGTGTATGAGTGGTTATATTGGTCAGCACACGAACAGTACACCATTCGCGGTAATCACACTCTACACTTCTACTTCATACATACACCATCCTGCGTCGGTTGAAGTGACCAAGTTTAGGGCCTGCTTCCCCTGGAGCCTTTGCCTTCCCTAACTCAGGACTAGGGTGAGTTACCCATTTACAGCTGGGTAGACTGGAGCATGCCTGATCTCAACAACACACCACTCTTCCTTACAGAGCATACAGACTGACACTTTACAGAGTGGAAAGAAGAAAAGAAACTTTACACACTGGCTGTTGTGAACCCGGGTTGTTGTAGGATGCCTGTGATGTTGTCTATCCATCTGCTTCTTTGTTGTCCCTGTGCCGTGAAACCAGATCTTGTACTGTTGTAGGCGCGTGGGGCTAATTTATCGGGCTCCAATACCATGAGATGGCCAAACCACGTGATTTTCTGTTTCTCAATATACTTGATATCTTTTGGCCGAATACCATCACCAACCAAGATCTGCTTACTCGGAGCAAGCAAGAGGACATGCACACCACATTAGCTGGCAGACGCTGGAGCTGGGTTGGCCATGTCCTCAGAAGAGACCCCGATGCCATCACAAGAACAGCTATGCTTTGGACCCCTGAAGGAAAACGAAAGAGAGGCCGATCAAAAACAACCTGGCGGAGGACTGTGGAGGCTGAGATGCAAAGAATGAACCAGAGTTGGGGTACTGTACGAAGGATGGCTGCCGACCGAGCAAAGTGGAATCAATTTATTGTTGCCCTACAAGACGCCACTAGGCGTGATGGCCACTGACTGCTTTGACGGTCGGCGGCTAAGGATCAAAGAAGAAAGAATATACTTGATACTGGATGTGGTCCCTACAATTTTTCTGATGTCATCATTTCTCATTCTGTCTCTCCTATTAATAAAAGCTTTTCTAAAACATCTTATCTTCTTGTGCTTTGGGTCAGGGACCATGTTTGATACTTATAGCAAAGTTGGTAAGAATATACTATTTATCAACTGTCGTTTCCATAGTAATGTTGTGATATTTGAGTAGTGATGACTGTTGGTAAGTCACAACGCTGGCTCTTTAACATTTTCTTTCGATGTCTCTATCAAATCTTCCTTTTTCGGTAAAAATGCTTCACAGTTGTTTAAACTCACAAACCTGTTTAAACCTGATGTTGTTGACATGTATGTTAAGTGAGTCACGTGGTTTGCTTATGTTCATAGTTTCTGTCTTTTTTGGTGATAATCGTCGTGTTTCTTCTTCCGCAGTTTGAATTAAGTGTATTTGTATGTTTTTGCTTCTGCAAAATAGATTAAAATGTAACTTAATTAACGTTTTCATAAATATGCATAGGAAAACGGTCACAAAATGTTTAAAAAAAAATAAAAAACTTAAAAAGCATGAAATTATGAATTTTTTAAGTGTTGTAGCTATTGTGTTTTCCATTGTTTCCAAGCTCGCGTTATTCGAATTCGCGTAAGCTGAGAACGCGCAATACGCCCTCACACTCTACTACAAAAGAAACAGTAGTACAGTACAATTAACAGAAAAATTAATTTGTTAATGTTGTACTCTTGAGATGTTGTGGCTCATTTCGTACCAGTAACAAAGTATACTATACTTAAAAAACCGTGCCTTGAATAATGTGCTGGTATAGAGAAAATCCGTGTTGATAGCATTACAAGGCAGTTCTTGTTCTATCGTCTCCATGGTACGAGAAATAGAGGGAGACCAAGGAACACATGGAGAAGAAAACTGGAGACAGAAGAGGACATGGAGAGACTTTGATATGATGGCACAGGACATGAAGACTCGCTGAAGACCTATGCTCCCTGGTGAGTAGAAGGGCGCTGATAGGTTTATTTTTTGTAATCATCCTCACCATTGCTATTTAGCTCCATCTGAAGCATACGGCTTCAAGGAATTCACACCAAGTTCCCTTCCTCTCAGCCTCCTCCTTCTCTAACTCACGTGCAAAGTCGTATCAATTTACAGCCGGGTAGACGGAGTGTTAAGTTACCACAAATCGAACCCAGTACCTGTGCTGCGAGTGATCAGCGCACTATTCATTCTGCCAGTGGGACACACATACTATAAAATATCTCGATTTAATGATGAATGCTCGTTTCGGCAGAATTTGAAAGGGTGTATTAAGTGAAATGTGGGACGTGGATGATTTCAGTGAAGAAAATGTAGGAGCAGCAAATAACACGGCTTGAGTGTAGACTTAAAACAAGACCATGTGGATTTTAAAAAAAATTTAGGAACCACGAGTAACAATTCTTAACCTGCAGACAAACAAATCTTGTAGATGACATGTAGGAACCATGAGTAACAATTCTTAACCTGCAGACAAACAAATCTTTCAGATGACATGTAGGAACCACGAGTAACAAATCTTGACCTTCAGACAAACAAGAATCTTGTAGATTAAATGTAGGAACCACGAGTAACAATTCTTGATCTGCAGACAAACAAGAATCTTGTAGGTGAAATGTAGGAGTCACATGTAACAATTCTTGACCTGCAAACAAACGCAAATCTTGTAGATGAAATTTAGGAACCACGAGTAACAATTCTTGATCTGCAGACAAACACAAATCTTGTAGATAAAGTCTAGGACCCACGGGTAACAATTCTTGACATGCAGACAAACACACATCTTGTAGATAAAGTCTAGGACCCACGAGTAACAATTCTTGACATGCAGACAAACACAAATCTTGTAGATAAAGTCTAGGACCCACGAGTACCAATTCTTGACCTGCAGACAAACACAAATCTTGTAGATAAAGTCTAGGACCCACGAGTACCAATTCTTGACCTGCAGACAAACACAAATCTTGTAGATAAAGTCTAGGACCCACGAGTACCAATTCTTGACCTGCAGACAAACACAAATCTTGTAGATAAAGTCTAGGACCCACGAGTACCAATTCTTGACCTGCAGACAAACACAAATCTTGTAGATAAAGTCTAGGACCCACGAGTAACAATTCTTGACCTGCAGACGAACACAAATCTTGTAGATAAAGTCTAGGACCCACGAGTACCAATTCTTGACCTGCAGACAAACACAAATCTTGTAGATAAAGTCTAGGACCCACGATTACCAATTCTTGACCTGCAGACAAACACAAATCTTGTAGATAAAGTCTAGGATCCACGAGTACCAATTCTTGACCTGCAGACAAACACAAATCTTGTAGATAAAGTCTAGGATCTACGAGTACCAATTCTTGACCTGCAGACAAACACAAATCTTGTAGATAAAGTCTAGGATCCACGAGTACCAATTCTTGACATGCAGACAAACACAAATCTTGTAGATAAAATGATTAGTTTTGAAGTGATATTAAAATAGAGCGGCCTTGCTGTCAGACTATGGCTTTCTGATCGCGCCTTAGATAACAAAGTGGCTGCACTTTCAGGCAGTAGGGACGGGGAACGCCAGGCAAAATTAGTAGACATTGTTTCGTATCTTCCTCTTACACTCTATCTCCGTTAATATTTTTGAGTTCCTTCTTTCACTCTTCCCGTAGATCCTTTACTTTCTTGATTATTTATTACTATTTTTCTTTTTGTTACATACAGAGCTCCGAGCCACCACTGCAGCGCCTTCCTTCCCCCCCCCCCCCCCCCCCCATCCCCCAGGAAAAGTATTAAACAGAATCATTCTCGAGAGTTTAAAAGAGTCCATAGACAAGCAACTGAGAGATGAACAAGCAGGTTTTCGACAAAACAAATCCTGTACAGACCCAATAGCCACATTGAGAATAATAGTTGAACAAAGTCTGGAATGGAATTCATCGCTATGCATCGGATTTGTGGACTATGAACAAGCATTTGACAGAGTAGACAGAGAATAGTTTTGGAAATTGATGAGGCATTATGGAGTTCCCATGAAGATCATTAACTTAATAAGGTAGACCTATGAAGACATGACATGCAGAGTTCTTCATGAAGGACAACTTTCAGAACCGTTTAGGATTAGAACGGGAGTGAGACAGTGATGCCTCTTGTCTCCATTTCTTTTCTTAGTAGCAATAGATTGAGTTATGAAAACATCGACATCACACAACAGAAATGGAGTCCAGTGGAATCTGACTAAACAGCTTGATTATCTGGATTTTGCAGATGACTTGGCTTTTCTGTCCCATAACCATAATCAGATGCAAGGAAAAAAAAATGCAAATTCTCGATGAGAGGTCACAGCAAATGGGCTTGAAAATACATAGGGAAAAGACAAAGATTATGAGAATAAATGCAAGAAATGATAACAAGGTTGAACTTGAAGAAACACCACTAAAAGATGTAGAATCGTATACATAACTTGGCTGTAATATAGACAGAGTTGGAGGGACAAACAATGATATCAAAATAAGAATACAAAAAGCAAGAGGAGCTGTCATTGCATTGGGAAACATATGGAGAACAAGAGAAATCAAGTCCAACACGAAAATAAGAATCTTCAACTCAAATGTTAAGTCAGTCCTATTGTATGGCTCTGAGATATCGAGAGCAACAAAAACAACAACCAAAAAGCTACAGACTTTTATAAACGAGTGCTTGCGTAGAATAGAAGGACTGAAATGGTATGACAAAGTCACAAATGTGGAATTGATGACAAGAACCAGACAAGTGAAAGTGGAACATGAGTTGAGAAGAAGACGCTGGCGATGGATAGGACACACATTGAGGAGACCTGTTGATAGCATTACAAGGCAGTCCTTGTTCTGGAATCCACAGGGAATGAGAGGCAGAGGTAGACCAAAAAACACATGGAGAAGAGAACTGGAAACAGAGGTGAAAATGATGAGGAAAACATGGAAAGAACTTGAGCGGATGGCACAGGACAGGAAGTCTTGGCATGTGTTTGAAGAAGGCCTATGCTCCTCGGGGAGCTAAAGGGTATTGACTAATTGATTGAACTTTGCCTCGAGAAGTAAGAACTCTAACTTCTCTACCACTTGACGATCTGCCTATCTATTCACCCTGCTGAAATAAAAAATTTCCTTTCGACCGCTCGTTTATATTCTTTCTGTATCCTTCTTTCTCTTGTGATAAACAAGACAATAAAACCATTTTTTTTTTTCAGTCAAAGGAGAAGAAATTCCGAAATATGTGTTCTGGTTTGGCGGCTTCCGATGACACATTACATCCGGCTGTAACGTTCTGTACGGTGTCTCCAATCAAAATTTAACACAGCGTTGGCACGTAATTTTACGGCAATCAGAAGAAAGGAGGAAATGAAACGTGAACCAAAATAAATTTTGAGAACACCGCCGCATCCCAGAGTTCAATGTTTTCAAACATTTCATTGTCTTCCGTTTCTTTGACGAGCACATTCTGGTCGGTGTTAGCAAAGTGAAGGTTTTAAGAACACAGAGACATATGTCACATATTACCTGTAACGTGAAGGCGGTGCACAGGAAATCGTAGGCACAGGTGTCACTCATTTAGATTACTCGCCCCTTGGTTGAGATTGAACAGCAATTGGATAAACACGTTTGGACTAATTAGACGTCCGGAAAGATATTTGAGACACTTGAATGCTCGCACACGGGAAGTGCTGTAATATTACACTGTGATAACAGGGTATTAATTTTACATGGACTGAGTTCAGGATAATCTCAGAATTAGAGTACTTGTGAAAGAAAAAAAAAATAAGAAAGATTGTGAGAAGTTGGGACGTGAATTGAGAATGAAAATATGCAGAGCTGAGGCAGGAGCTATGGAGCTGTCGTGTGGACCTGGACAAGACTGTGGAATTCGCCCTGGCGACAAGCTTGCAGATTTAAGTCTAGGAAGCTGAGGGGAACAGCGATAAGAAGAATGGATGGGTATGAAAATAATCGAAAAAAGGTGATTCGTCTTACGAGGACAAAAGACAAATAAAATAGCCGTCTGTTCGGCGGCAAGCGTTTTAGGACTTAGCTGCCTTTAGGGAAGTACCCAGGGTTTATTTTTATTATTTTTATATTTATTTAGATTCTTATGTGTGTCCTATCTAGCCTTCACTTTCTTTCCTTTCAATGACGAAGGCCTTGTGGCCGTAACGTTGGCTATTTTCTTTGTCTTTTGTCCTCGTAAGACGAATCACCTTTTTTCGATTTTTCTCACACCCATCGCTTGCAGATTTAGCATGCCTAACAAACTGAGCGCAGAGGAAGAAGGATGTAAACAAATTCATTTTAACTTTTTAGCAGTAGTCGGCATTTCTTACGAGTGCCTGAAAACATACCTTTGTGTTTGTCTGATATTAATTTACTGTTTACAGGCCTCGGGTTTCCCTTCCTTATGTGTTATTAATGTTTATACAATACCAGAAACCTACCCCCTGTTCTACACTACTGTTCTTAAGTCTTCTGTCATTTACTGGACACAGTATCAAGGTCTTTGTCTTGTTTGGACTGACATATACTGTAGAATAGAGGAACGACAGAAGTGATTGCGTCATTATTAGGCTGGGGTGCCCATTGTAAACTTCCGGTGTTGTCTTGTGTTTCGCACTGATGACCGGTCAGTAAAGCATCTTTTTTTTGGGGATACCTAGCTGGCCGTGAGGTTAGTGTGATTCGCTTGTATAGCTAGGCGGGGTTGTCGTACGGAAGGTACGGGGTTCGAACCCTGGGTGAGCCACTCACGTCTTTTGTTTTTCTGTTGTCTAGTGTTCTACTTCTTTATTTCTTACGAGTGCCTGAAAACATACCTTTGTGTTTGTCTGATATTAATTTACTGGGAAAATGTTGGAGTAGTCCTTTCCTGCCAGTACTTAAAAAGTGTGATGTTTCCAGTATTAAGCGTAACTCCTTGAGCCTTCCCATGACAAACCCATGGACTAACTTACTCAATTTCATTTTATTCCTAAACTGGAGAACATAAGAAAGCAATCTTTTTTTCTTTCACGTGAAGTTGAGTGTTGGGTAAAACATCATTTAACGATTGGGATCTAACGGTAGACTGGGATCTACCTTTTACCTGGCCGACCCCGGACCTTGAAAGTCCACGCAAAGAAGGCAGATGAAAGAAAAACATAATCTAATCATATCGCATGGAAGGGAAATAAATACAGTTGAACGTCGATTATCCGAACTAATTGGGGTAAAGGTTTGTTCGGTTAATCCAATAGTTCCGATAATCAAATATACACGAGAATACCCAGTTTATACGAAACAAAGTTTAATTAAGTCTACAATTACATTATTGTACGCAAGGTTGTTACTCCTATATTGTGAAAGATGAAGTATTATTTAAATATATATATATATATATATATATATATATATATATATATATATATATATATATATATATATATATATATATATGTGTGTGTGTGTGTGTGAGTGTGTGTGTGTGCACGTGCGCGCGCTTGCGTGATTCTTCTTCTTCTTCCTCGTTGTGACGTACGTCTAGTTTGACAAGTGAATTCTCCCTGATATGATGGATGATTTAAAGGGACTTTTAGCTTTTCATAACATTAGAACCCCTGAACATTTGTTGTAACTTTTCGTTTGCCAGAACGCATTCCACCGGGACTCATGTAGGATACAGCGACGAGATCAAAGAGACGAACTGAGGATCTTAGGGGAGACTATCGGCGCTATCAAAGACAGTAGTTTTCCCTGATACGAGACGCAGTTGCTTGCCGCTAATTTCGCGTCTCGGTGTCAATCGAGGAACCGAGCGAACGGGGGAAAGCGAAACGGGCAGCAGCGAGCGGATACGAAGACCAGGGGGCGGCTTCTTCTCTTGATTTGGCGGTCAGATCCCCAAAAGTTCGTGAGATCAAATAAGTTGTCAAGTTTATCATGTCCCACTCAACTTACATTTCATTTTAGCTAAATAGACCATGTAGAACTAGACACGTTATCACTCGCTGGCCAGACCTTTACAGAAGCACTAGCTTTATTGAAATCTTGTTATAGATTTTCCCCTGGATTTTATATATATTTGCAGTGATGTCTATTTCTGTGCAAAGCGGTAAAATATATATTGTGTAAAGTGATCAGTGGTCTAGTCATTCTATTTCAAGGGATTTTGTGTTAATTTAAATCTATTTAATTAAACCATCTCAAGAGTTCCAGTTTTAAATATAATGATCTATCTATTATATTATTTCAAAAGATAATAGATGCTTAAATTAACTTTTAAAGTCGCGAAGGAATTCTCTCCACATGTAAGCCTACCTTGCCGTGGTTGGAGAGCTTGAGCGCCTCAATGATCCCGGGAGCTATGCCGGCGGGAGTTTTACTCCTGGCAGGGTCACCCAAGCCGGACAGGTCCTGGGTGAGGGGCCTATGCCGGCGGGAGTTTTACTCCTGGCAGGGTCACCCAAGCCGGACAGGTCCTGGGTGAGGGGCCAGACTAATGGGCTGAGGAGTGGGTGGAACCCTATAGGTGTAGATGCAGAACCCACCGGCGAGTGGTACATGCTCTGGTCTGCACCAATCCACCCCCACTTCATGGGTTAAATGCTTTCTTGCCTCATTCTTCACTGTTTGTCGTCTATCACGCCCATGGCGACCGTTGCCTCAATTGGCTGTGTGTGGTGTACCCGGAAACGGGGCCTCCCAGTACTGAGGCAAAGTTAAGTCCCCGATGTCACTTATCGGTGCAGAATTGAGAGAGATGGCTGAGCATCACAATCCCTCCTGTGTTGCAGCATGATGAGAACCCAGCATTGCACACTGAGCTTGGGGGGATCACTTGGGCACCAGACTTAATACTGGCTCTTGACTGGATGGCCGCATGCAGGAGATTTCTACAATGGAGGGTTGGCAGGTGGTGGGTATCGGGAAGTGGCTCTGTGCAGGACGTGAGGATTCCTTGGGAGAGCCCAGAACCAGAGCACAGCATTGTGCAAGCTCTGCATAGTTGGAGAGCCCCCTGGATGACGGGGAATGCACAGTGTGCTACCCCACCTATCCCCAACTGCTAACTTAGAACCAGAAGTGGGGTCCTCTGTATGCGTGCCAGGCCAGGATAAAATGCCTGGGAAAGAGACTGGAGCTCAGAACTCCCTAACTCAAAGTTGCAGGATGGCAGAAAAGCCACGGGAAAGACAGGGCTATTTTGAAGATAACGCAACCATATTTTCACCATACGAGCTCGGACGCCGCCTCGGTAAACAAGGTCCGCGCAGAGCAGTGACACCCCCAGGCTGCTTGCGAATAGTCTACTACTGGGAACATAAACAGATTAGGGATGAGCCCACTCTCCCGTTGAACAGGTGCTAAAGTCGTAGATACTGGGCCAGAAGGCGCACCGGAAACCACAGTATCATGCAACTCGCTTTTTTTTTTCTATGGAGAGTACACCGTCAAATAAATCTCGTTCTGGTGCTCGCCCTGTGGAGCTCCACCAGGCAGGTGCAGTGCCGGGCTCTGAGCCTCGACAGAGCCCACCCTCAGCTACTGGAGGACCCTCTAGACCGTCTTGTGGAGTCAACAGACGGCGGAGGAGAACTACTGACCAAAACAATACAGAAAAGAGAAACCCAGAGTGCCACTTGTCATGATGCACTGGAATGCAGAGGGAGTGAACAGCAAGCAGGCTGGATACAGCAAAAAGACAGAGCTGGAAAACATCTTGTATGAGAAGCAAGTCAGTGTTTGCTGTATCCAAGAGACTCACTTGAAAGCAGATCAAACCTTTAAAATAAGGGGATATCAATGCTTCAGATCCGACAGACAAGATAGACGAAAAGGAGGAGTACTTACTCTTGTAAGGAATAACATTCCTGCACACGAAAGGAAAACCTTCATGGATGGAGCAGAATATCAGCTGCTGCAGATAAAGGTAGACAAGATGGAAATAGAACTCCTGAACTATTACTGTCCGAACAACAAACCCCTGAGTCTCAGCTCTATACAGGTACCAGCCACCAACTTTATAGCAGTTGGAGACTTTAATAGCCACTCCCAGAGCTGGGGCTATAACCATCTGGATCACAGAGGTGAAGAGGTTGAAACTTGGCAAGATGATCACTCCCTAATCCTAGTCAATAATGCCACAGATACTCCTACCTTCTACTCCAGAGGATGGCACACAACCTCAACACCAGATCTTGCCTTCTCCACACCAGATATAGCTGGATCTATTAGTAGAGAAGTAGGAGACCAACTAGGGGGAAGCGACCATCGCCCAATCTTTCTTACTGTCCAGAGTGCAACTCTCAGTACAGGCCCAGCCATTACAAGATGGAACTACAAAAAAGCCAACTGGGGTTTATTCAGGCATCAGGTGAACACGCTGCTGTCTACCCTCAAGGTACAGAACAGAGACATTAATGAAGTGGTAAAAGACTTCAACAGATGCATACTACAAGCTGCAAAAGAAACCATTCCCAAAGGATGCCGGCGTAACTACATACCATACTGGTCCAGCACACTCCAAGAACGTCAGGAAGCTATGGACAAGGCTAGAAAGGACGCAGAGTCTCAGCCTTCACTTGAAACTCACAACAAATGGAAAAAGGCTGTAGCAGAGTTTCAGAGAACAAAGCTAGAAGAAAAGCGGAAAAGCTGGAGAACTAAAACGGCATCGCTGAACCTTGAGAAAGACGGCAGGAAACTTTGGAGATTAGTCAAGTCTCTAAATGAAGAGCATTCCTCACCAAGGCAGACTATCACATTGGATGAAGGTGGCAAACTTTTCAGAGGAAAACAAGCTGCAGACTTGTTTGCTAGAAGATACAGTTCAGAAAGCAACTTACCCATTAACATAGACCATCAGAGAGAGATAAGAAAAGAAATACTGGCAACCATGGGACAGACAGATACTCCTGCCCCAATGAGGGAACCCATCACACTAGGAGAACTACAGAAGGCTATTTCCAAGCTTAAGTTTCAAAAGTCACCCGGCCCAGACAAAATCAGCAACGAAATGCTAGTAAATCTGAGCTCAGCAGCAAAGACAAAACTGCTTGAGATATTCAACCACAGCTGGTTGAAAGGAACGGTACCCCAAGTATGGAGAGAAGCCATCACAATACCCATACTAAAGAAAGGGAAATGTAAGACCGAGGCTGCAAGTTACCGGCCAATCAGTCTCACAAGCTGTGTTGGGAAGACTATGGAGCGAATAGTCAACCACAGATTGAAATGGTATTTAGAGTCTGAGCAGATCCTGGTGCCGGAACAAGCTGGATTTAGAGAATGCTACAGTATAGAAGACCAAGTTACTTACTTGTCTCAAGCAATAGAAGATGCCTTCAAGGAGAAGAAAAAGGTCCTAACGATCTGGGTCGACTTCAAGCAGGCCTTTGACAAGGTGTGGAAAGATGGCCTCATTGCAAAACTTAGGAGAAGTGGAATCCAAGGCAACATGATGAAATGGATCCAGTCATACTTGCATAACAGGAGAACTAGAGTCACTCTTGACGGTCTGCAGAGCAGAAAAGTGTTGCTCCATCAGGGGGTACCTCAAGGAGGAGTAATTTCCCCAACACTCTTCCTTGTTTACATCAATGACCTGGTGAAAGATCTCCCTGCAGGAGTTAAAGCTGCCTTATATGCAGATGACCTAGTACTCTGGTGCGCTGATGAAAATGTCACCACAGCAAATTATAGAATGCAGCGGGCAGCAGACATGCTAGTGTCATGGGCAGAGAAATGGCTTATCACAATAAACACAGACAAAACCTCCACAACATTGTTCTCCCTCGCCCCCAAGGACAAATCAGCTAACATACACCTAGGGACAACCGTGATCAAGGAAGAAAGCTACCCCACCTATCTTGGGGTGACATTTGACCAAAGGCTTACATGGAATAAGCATATTGAAAATGCAGAAGGAAAGGCCCGAAGACGACTAGGCATACTCAGAAAATTAGCAGGTACCAACTGGGGAGCAAATGAACGAAATCTAAAGAAGATTTATAATGGAGTAATAAGACCACACTTAGAGTTTAGCTCAGCAGCATGGTCATCAGCTGCTAACTCACATCTGCAGTCTTTGGACAAGGTGCAAAATCAAGCTCTCAGGCTCATTACAGGAGCCATGAAAACTACACCAATAACAGAGATGCAGAAGGTTGCTGGATTACAGACATTGTCCCATAGAAGAGACACAAAAACCATGATCCAGATGGAAAAGTACAACAGTATGCCAATGCACCCAATGAAGGCAAGACTAGATGATCTGGCATTGGGACGTCTAAAGCGTAGCAGCTTTGTGCATCGGGGGAAAAGACTTATAAGACAGCATCAAGAAGACCTATCCATGAAGACAACACCACTGAAGCCCACCCTATACCCTGTACCATGGGAGCAGGCCAGCAGTGCCCTCCAAATTAATACAACAGTCAGTGGTCTCACAAGTGGATGTGAGTATAATGATCTGCAAAAACGAACTGCTACATTGAGTATGATCCAAGAAAGCTATCCCGATCAATCATGGATACATGCCTATACAGATGGATCAGCAACTAATGCTGTTAGGAATGGAGGTGCCGGTATCTTTATCTCATATCCTGACAACCACTATGAGACTAGGCACATTCCCACTGGTAAATTCTGTTCCAACTATACAGCTGAGGTTCAAGCTCTAGAGCAAGCTGCAAATATGATTTATAACACCAACTCTGACTGCCACCAGGTAGTCATCCTCACAGATGCACTGTCTGTCCTGCAAGCTCTCAAGGGTGGTAAACTCCCGCATCTGAGAAATGAACTAAACAAGGTAGCTGCCAAAAAGAGAACCATACTTCAGTGGGTACCATCTCATTGTGGTGTACCCGGAAATGAAAAGGCAGATAAACTTGCAAAAAAGGGAGGAGAATGTGAACAAGAAGATAATGAAGTCACATACTTTGAGAAAAAGAGAGCTATCCAGACTATCAGAAGAGAACAGAACCAACCCAAAGACGACTATCACACTCTCGACCGGCAGGGACAGACAACTATTTTTCGACTCAGGACAGGGCATAACAAACTGAATAAACACATGCACAAGCTACGATTGTCTGCTTCACCACTGTGCACATGTGGATTAAACGAACAAACTGCTGAGCATGTTCTACAGGACTGTCCTCTGTATGACCAGTTAAGAAAGATATACTGGCCCAATGACTCAACACTAAACTCAAAGCTATATGGAGTTAAAGAGGAACTTCAAACAACAGTCGAATTCATCATGAGAACTCGTCTGACGGTGTAATCATCAAAGATGCGATCGCAAGAAGAAGAAGAAGAAGAAGCGAAGGAATTTATAATTAATAAATTCAGTTAAGTCCTAGTTTTATAGATGTGTGTTTTTAACCCCTAGAACTCGCGCAGTGTTTATTAAATACATAATTAAATACTCGTATGTATTATAGGCTTAACGGGAAATTCATCGCGCTTTAGAAGGTTATTTGTTTTCGGTATATTACATGTTTTTTTTTCTTTCATACAGAGTGATCGTAACCTGTGCGATCCCAGCATTAAGAAAGCAATAAAGAAATCAATCTAAGCAAAGCAAAGCATAAACAGTGTGTAGAGTTCCCCTGACGCAGAACTTGTTGAGACTGTGTAAATTTTTAATCTTTGAGGCGATTCTATGTTTGGAATTCCGCTATCTAACTTATAGCAAAGAAAGCACACCCAAAGACAAATTTAACGCACCATCAAACAACTTAAGTCGTAACGGGAAGAAGAACACTGGCCCGAGCTTTGTTAGTTTACTGACACAGAGAGATAATTCATAATTTCCTGAACAGTGATGTGACTAGTTTTCTCACTGGACTTAAACCATACCTCACGGATAAAGTGTACCAGCACGCGTAAGAATTTTATTATCCGCGGCATAGTCAAATAGACCACACCATCCTCACCCCGGTATCAGAGACCGTGCCCTCCTATAGAAACTGTTATTAAGAAAAGAGACACAACTACAGATTCATTTTCCAGCGATTACGGGATCCTTTTATGTGCTGACCGCCTACCCGATAATCTGGGGCTAGAACTTGAACAAACACTCATACATTTAGTTGAGGTGTAACTGCTGTTGTGTTATTCTATGGAGTGCAAGATTTTTTCACAATCGGTAAGTGAGAGCAAGATGAGTGAAGGCCTTTGCTAGCGCGTGTATGAATGACAGGAAATTAATTCTTTTGTGTGACCATTTTGTTAACTTGCTTACCTGGTAACATATATCTTTTCTGTATACCCTACATTGTTCCTTTAAGTGGGATAGTTGATAATTTGTTAACCCTGTTTAAAACCACCTCCTTTCCATTTGCTTAGTAAAGGGAAGAACAGCTGGGAAGAACAGGTTTTTTTTTTCTATCACTTATACCTAACTTGGTAACACCTCTTTCAGAGTAATTAACTTTACTGTTAGGTTAACGTACCCGTGTTCCTGATATTATCTATCTTTGGACTGGGTTTGTCTTTGTCTAATAAGCGGGAAGGGCTTAGTCGATACCAATCTTCTTCACCCCTTCCAAACTTGTTATTTGCATTTGTGTACTTATGATAATTTATGTAATATCTGATATTTTTAGTGATTGATGTTAAAGTGAATAAAATCACCTAAACTCATTTAGTTCTGTGTGTTGGATATACCCAAAGCCAAACATTTCCCCTATTCGTTTAATATAGTTTGTATCAACGTCGTGTGTGTGTTTGAAAACACCGAATCGGTGTGCGCGCAGATGCGAGTCTGGAAAACTGGCGAATAATTGTTTGACCAGGAGAGTGAAAGAGAAGATTGAGAGACACGATTTGTCGTAAATAAGTCTGTCTTTACTCTCCTCCAGCACGCTGTGAAGTAACTATTAAATCTCTACATTTTCTATCACTGAGCTTTCCATCATCATTTTCCACTCTAAACCGGACCACTATTTCTACGACTCTTTTCTCTCAAAATAAATTTACGACAATATTTGGCCGGCTCGTCTGGGATAATTTTGAGATACATTTGATGCACACATATTTGTGGGCTGGTTCTAGGATCTTGAGCTACATTTGAGGCAATCGCATAGCCGGGTTAAAGATATTTTGAGTCTGATTTAGTTTGGGTCTAACTAGGTAGAGTGTGAATGATTTGTCTTTGTGAATTAGGGAAATAAATAAATAATTACACCCCTAGACAAACGTTCTTTAAGTATTTGGGTTGTCCACACAGCATATTTACAGGTTGTTTTCTCTCCACAGCAGTAGAAAGTACAGATAAACAAATATATTTGCTATTTTAATTATCCTCTGGCGGAGATAATTATATTTCTTTCTTTATAAAAGTTGCTGGGATTGCGTGATTGTTTTACAGTCACTAAGGTTTTTGAAGTCAAAAAGAGTTGAGCTTAGCTAAAGACGGATTGTTCTGATTTTTAACAATTAAGTTAACAACGTCTCATCTCAATAATTGACTTTAGGGACGGAGTTTGTTGTCAGAGATTTAAAATTTAGGGGAATTTTTTTTTCCTTTTAAATTGTTTTAATATAAATTTTTCTCTACTGTTAGTAATAGTAGATTCTTTTCCAGTGTAACTTACCATTTAGTGGCATAGTCGCTTTCGTTTAGAGCCTTAATTGCCAGATAATAGCAGCGATAAGTTTGCACAGTACAGGTAGGAGGTAACACAGGTAAATTTGTACTTGTGTTTTTTTTCTCGTAGCGGTTCAGAGTTCCTCCCTTTCGCGTTTCTTCTTACTAGTTCTCTAAGCATACTTCATCTTATTCTTTAACAATGGCAGAGAGGATAAAGATGAGGTCCATCTTGAGGCTGGAAGCGAAAGAGGCAGGATTAGATGCAGAAGCTGCAAACGCGTTTATTAACCAGGAATTGTAAATATATGACGCGGAGCAACAGAGAGCCGAAGCTGAAAGGAAGGCGAAGCAACAGAGAGCCGAAGCTGAGAGGAAGGAAGAGAAAGAAAGAACAGAGAGGAGAGAAGCCCAGGAGAGGGCAGATAAGAAAGAAGCGGAAGAACGTCTTTTGGAACAGAAGAAAATTGAAGCAGAGATGGAAACTCGCAGAGAGAGAGAGAGAGACAAGGAAAGACAGCATCAACTGGCGCTTAAGGCTCTAGAGAGTCGGGGCGCCTCTACTTCGACTAACGGAGAGCCGTCTTCGCCCCAGTCTCAATCAATGGACCTCTCCAGTACTCAATCTGCCCAATTAACTGCTATGTCGTTTTCTTTAGAATCTTTTCCTAGCCCTAACGAAAAAATTGACAGCTACCTAGAAAAATTCGAGAGACTCGCGAATCTTTATGGGTTAGAGAGTACCCGCTGGGCGCTCAAACTTTCAACGTCACTGAAAGGCAATGCTTATGACGTGTACACAAAGCTGGGACCGAATCAACATGATTACGACATGTTGAAAAAGGCCTTACTACAGCAGTTTGAGATGACTGCCCGAAAGTTTCTGCAGTTGTTCAGAAACAGCCGAAAAGAGAGCACGGAAACATTTCCCCAGTTCTCTTCACGTCTCACGGGTTATCTGACAAAGTGCATTGAATTATCTGACCTACCTCTTTCATATGAGGGACTCCTCGAACTTGTTCTTGTGGAGCAGATAAAATCCACTTTGTCGAATGAAACACGTAGATTTTTGGCGGAACAGGGGGCAGTCAGGCTTGAAGACATACTCAATAAAGCCGAACGCTATAGCAATGCAATGGCCGAACTTCCCAGCACTAAACGTAAACCCACCGATGAGCCATCTCGAAAACAGAATCTAGAGCAGGCATCCTATTCTTCCACTTCCTCTCAACATTATAACCAACGAGATAACAATACCCAGAAACCTCCCCAGGAAAAATCGAAATTCTACAAAACCCGATACCCCCCCCCAACAACAATTCTGATCAACCCAACAAGCCTACGTGGCAGCGCGGCCACCAAGGTCAAGGAAAAGGGAAGACCCCTACACCAGGAACGTCTGATCAGGGCAAACAAACCGGTGCAAACCGCATTGGATGTTTGCATACAGCCTCGAAAGGTAGAGTCAATGTCAGTGATTCTCAACCTGAGGGGGACCGACCCTCAACTCGAGGAACTGTAATTTTGAACGGTACCTCTACTACTTGTCTTTTTGACACTGGATTAAGTTTTGACTGTATTGTCGCTAGGCACCTAGTCAAACCCGGTCAGGAGACAGAGGAAACCGTCAAACTTAGTGGAGTTTTCAGGAGTGATGCACCCAGGACGCTTCCTATCGCACTGGTAGAAATACACTCTGACTTTGTCAGAGGAGTTATTAAAGCGGCCATAATGGATGATCCGATCTACCCAGTTATCCTGGGATGTAGATATGTGTTCATTGGGAGACCTAAGGAGCCGATTGTGGCAGCGGTAACCACAAGAGGGCAAGCCAAGAAGGGGAGGGAGCCTGCGCCAAACTTGTTGCCGAACGAACTGAAGGAGGCGCAACAAAAGGACCCTACTCTGGCGCCCTGCTTTAAAAAAACTGCCCATGGCTAAGGACCCCAGACACAACGGAGACATCTTTTCTAAGGATGGTGTATTGTATCGTAGAACGGGCAACCCGGACACGGGGAATAACCAGCTCCTAGTACCGACGCAGTACAGAAACCAGATCTTAGAAATGGGGCACTCTCTTCCCTTTAGCGGACACATGGGACAAAACGCCACTATTCAGCGAATAAAAAACCACTATTGGTGGCCAGGAATGAACTCTGACATTGTCAGGTACGTGAAATCCTGCGCCCAGTGCCAACGGGTAGCACCCAAGCACTTGACACCCCCAGTACCTATGGGGCAAATGCCAATAGTGGGGACTCCATTTGAACGGGTTGCTGTCGACATTATTGGTCCTCTGGAAAAGACCAAAAGAAGGAACAGGTTCATCCTGACCTTAGTTGACACTTGCACTATGTGGGCCGAAGCCGTACCGCTACCATGCACTAATTCCAAGCATGTCGCAGAAGCCCTTGTGCAAATTTTTTTTACACGGTTGGGATTCCCTCAACAAGTTTTGACGGACAATGGATCCCAATTCCGTAGCCTGTTAATGGAGGAGATCTTTAAGATCTTGAGGGCCAAACATATCCACACAAGTCCCTACCATCCGGCCGGAAATGGGCTCGTGGAACGTTTTAACGGTACCCTCACCATGATGTTACGTAAGCTGGGTCAGGAGAAACCGGAAGACTGGGACCAATATATATCGGCTGCCTTATTCGCCTACCGAGAGGTACCCCAAGCGTCTACGGGTTTTGCGCCAGCTACACTTTTATTTGGCAGACCTATTAAGGGGCCACTAGAAGCCTTACTTCGGTCCCTGACAGACCAGAAGGCTGACGAGACAGTCGTCTCTGCAAGCAAGTATGTATCTGAGCTTAAGGAAAGGCTAAAGCTAGGATGGGATCTAGCTACTACCAACCTTAAGAAAGCCCGCGCTAAAATTACTAAAAGATACAACAAAGCTGCAAAAGAGAGAGAACTACAACCAGGGGAGAAAGTCCTATTGCTACTTCCAACCGGAAGCAATAAACTTCGCATCGGATGGCAAGGACCGTTTATCGTCCTTAAAAAGATCTCACGTACCAACTACAAGATCTCCATCAAAGGAAAGGAGAAGGTCTTCCACGTAAATCTGCTAAAGAAATATGTGGAAAGACCGGTGCCATCCTCCGAGCATCTCCTGGCTGTCGCCATAGCAACGGAAGACGAGGAAGATGATGATGGTTGCATGGAGTATCCATTGCAACCCACAGAATCCTTTAAAGATGTCAAGTTCGGCGACAATCTCTCACCAGAACAACAAACAGAAACCAGGGCTCTACTAAAACAGTACAGTGCAGTCTTAACGGATGTACCTGGTCGAACAAATCTCATTGAATTTGATATGAAATTAACAAACGAGACCCCTGTTCAAACCAGAGTTTACCCCATCCCGTACGCTAAAGCTGATGCACTTCGCGGAGAAATAGACAAGCTGCGTCAGGCAGGAATTATCAGTGAGTCTACATCTCCTTACAGCTCGAGCGTGGTGCTGTTGCAGAAGCCCAATAAGGAAGTTCGGCTGTGCATTGATTACAGGTTGCTAAACGCTGTAACGGAATTCCAGCCCGAACCTCTCCAAACTGTTTCTGAGTTGTTCACCAAGCTCAGCAAAGCTAAGATCTTCTCCAAGATTGACCTCAGCAAAGGTTATTATCAAATACCAGTCAAGGAGGAAATTAAACCTTTGTTAGCTTTCAGCACTAGTGAAGGACATTACACATTTAACGTGATGCCGTTCGGTTTGCATAACGCACCAGGAGTGTTCACCAGGATGATGAGGAAGCTTCTAGAACCTTTGCAAAGTCCCCATATCCATAATTTCATGGATGACATCTTAATTGCATCGGAAACCTATGAAGAACATATTGCTACGGTTGCTATGCTCCTCAGGAGACTACAGGAAACGGGTCTCACAGCCAGACCTAGCAAATGTCTCATCGGGTTTGAACAGTTAGACTTCCTGGGGCACACTATTTCTCACGGATGCAGTTGGCCTATTAAGAAGAACGTGGAGAAAATAGTGGCAGCAAAAAGACCCCGAACGAAGAAAGACGTACGTTCCTTCATATCGCTATGTGCATACTATCAGAAGTACATCCAGAACTTCAACGGACTGACGGCACCTCTGACTGACCTCACAAAGAAAGGTTGTCCTGATAAGGTCATATGGGATCAAAAGTGCGAACACGCGTATAGCACTTTGAAAGGACAGTTGTCTGCATACCCCATTTTGAGGTTGCCTGACCTCAAGAAACCTTTTGTACTGAGAGTCGACGCGTCAGGTCAGGGCATCGGGTCAACACTGCTTCAAGCCGATGACAGTGACCTGAACATGCTATTTCCAGTTGCCTATGGCAGTCGGAAATTAAATAAAGCGGAACGGAACTACAGCGTAGTTGAAAGGGAATGTCTTGCTCTGATTGACGGTATCAGACGCCATCATGAGTTTCTTTATGGCACATCGTTCACGGTGCAAACAGACCACGCTCCGTTAGCATTTCTTGGTGCCAATAAAGAATTTAACGCAAGGATCATGCGTTGGGCGCTTCTTTTAAGCGTTTATTCTTTCAAAGTGGAATATATTCCGGGAAGACAGAATGTCGGGGCTGATTTTCTGAGTAGAAACTGGTCTACAGAGGAAGAAGAGCAAACTGAAGATACCACTCATCCTAAAATCACCAATCAGGTCACCTCCATTGTCAAAAAATGAAACATGAAAAATGGTTTCATGTCTAAAAGTGGGGACGATTGTGACGTACGTCTAGTTTGACAAGTGAATTCTCCCTGATATGATGGATGATTTAAAGGGACTTTTAGCTTTTCATAACATTAGAACCCCTGAACATTTGTTGTAACTTTTCGTTTGCCAGAACGCATTCCACCGGGACTCATGTAGGATACAGCGACGAGATCAAAGAGACGAACTGAGGATCTTAGGGGAGACTATCGGCGCTATCAAAGACAGTAGTTTTCCCTGATACGAGACGCAGTTGCTTGCCGCTAATTTCGCGTCTCGGTGTCAATCGAGGAACCGAGCGAACGGGGGAAAGCGAAACGGGCAGCAGCGAGCGGATACGAAGACCAGGGGGCGGCTTCTTCTCTTGATTTGGCGGTCAGATCCCCAAAAGTTCGTGAGATCAAATAAGTTGTCAAGTTTATCATGTCCCACTCAACTTACATTTCATTTTAGCTAAATAGACCATGTAGAACTAGACACGTTATCACTCGCTGGCCAGACCTTTACAGAAGCACTAGCTTTATTGAAATCTTGTTATAGATTTTCCCCTGGATTTTATATATATTTGCAGTGATTTCTATTTCTGTGCAAAGCGGTAAAATATATATTGTGTAAAGTGATCAGTGGTCTAGTCATTCTATTTCAAGGGATTTTGTGTTAATTTAAATCTATTTAATTAAACCATCTCAAGAGTTCCAGTTTTAAATATAATGATCTATCTATTATATTATTTCAAAAGATAATAGATGCTTAAATTAACTTTTAAAGTCGCGAAGGAATTTATAATTAATAAATTCAGTTAAGTCCTAGTTTTATAGATGTGTGTTTTTAACCCCTAGAACTCGCGCAGTGTTTATTAAATACATAATTAAATACTCGTATGTATTATAGGCTTAACGGGAAATTCATCGCGCTTTAGAAGGTTATTTGTTTTCGGTATATTACATGTTTTTTTTTCTTTCATACAGAGTGATCGTAACCTGTGCGATCCCAGCATTAAGAAAGCAATAAAGAAATCAATCTAAGCAAAGCAAAGCATAAACAGTGTGTAGAGTTCCCCTGACGCAGAACTTGTTGAGACTGTGTAAATTTTTAATCTTTGAGGCGATTCTATGTTTGGAATTCCGCTATCTAACTTATAGCAAAGAAAGCACACCCAAAGACAAATTTAACGCACCATCAAACAACTTAAGTCGTAACGGGAAGAAGAACACTGGCCCGAGCTTTGTTAGTTTACTGACACAGAGAGATAATTCATAATTTCCTGAACAGTGATGTGACTAGTTTTCTCACTGGACTTAAACCATACCTCACGGATAAAGTGTACCAGCACGCGTAAGAATTTTATTATCCGCGGCATAGTCAAAAAGACCACACCATCCTCACCCCGGTATCAGAGACCGTGCCCTCCCATAGAAACTGTTATTAAGAAAAGAGACACAACTACAGATTCATTTTCCAGCGATTACGGGATCCTTTTATGTGCTGACCGCCTACCCGATAATCTGGGGCTAGAACTTGAACAAACACTCATACATTTAGTTGAGGTGTAACTGCTGTTGTGTTATTCTATGGAGTGCAAGATTTTTTTCACAATCGGTAAGTGAGAGCAAGATGAGTGAAGGCCTTTGCTAGCGCGTGTATGAATGACAGGAAATTAATTCTTTTGTGTGACCATTTTGTTAACTTGCTTACCTGGTAGTGCGCGCAGATGCGAGTCTGGAAAACTGGCGAATAATTGTTTGACCAGGAGAGTGAAAGAGAAGATTGAGAGACACGATTTGTCGTAAATAAGTCTGTCTTTACTCTCCTCCAGCACGCTGTGAAGTAACTATTAAATCTCTACATTTTCTATCACAGCTTTCCATCATCATTTTCCACTCTAAACCGGACCACTATTTCTACGACTCTTTTCTCTCAAAATAAATTTACGACACTCGTTCGTCCTGAAAAGGACGTTGGTTGCGTTTGTCTGTTTACAGCGGAGCTGTGATATCTGCACCTTTCGGCCAACGCATCTGACTTCAGCACGGCATTTTTTGCCTCCCTCTTCGATCCCTACTCTCTCAGCCAGACTGCAGTGATGCAGCCTGTTTCCAGGACCACCACGTGAAGGTGGAGTAGGGTCTTGGTCAGCTCTGGTTCTGGTTCGCTGGCATGCAAGCAGCTGTAGGGTCTTGTCATTCGCTGTGCAAGCAGTCAATTGGGTCGTGTGTGTGATTGATTGATTGATTGATTGATTTAGGTAACAAATAACCAAAATGTATTGATGAAACAATTCAAACAATGTATAATCATACATTTTTTTAAACATAGAAATAAACAAGCACGTAACAAGTAATTGCAGAGAAATAAAAAGATAGTGAATCTTGGAAAAGTTTATTTTTTTTAAATATGTGCGTAATCTTGAATTTGTCTTTGAACCATGCGACACTGTCTTTTTTGTCACAGCGATACCTCTCATCCTTTTTAATAGCAGTATCTCCGTACTATTTCTAAGAACTACTGCACATGGCTTCGAATAAATAATCAGAAAAGAATGCAATAAGCGACAGGAGTAATACTTCAGAATAACAATTAGTGCACTAAAAGTAGATACTGTAAATTTTTTTTTTTTTTGGGTCGGCGGGAGTAGTTTGGATAATTGACGTTCGGATAATCAACGTTCAACTTTATAAATACATTATTTAAATACACCAGTAATCGATTAAGTTATGAAACGTAATCGCCCTCATATATAGGCAAAGCACGTGCAGGACTTTGAACTGCTGCCTTAATACGTTAAAGAAATTTTCGTTGAACACTTGTCATTTTAAAAACATTGGAAGCTATTCGTCGATGTGATAACACGATGACAGTCTGTGATTACAAGAAATATCGCAACAGATCTTTTCTACACCACGAAACCTTGCATATTTGGATATGCGCCCTAATATAATAAATGGGCATTGAGCCTGGGTTGAATGCGGTGCGCCTCGCCCAGTCTGAGACATCACCATAGGGAGCTGTACTTGGTGTGCTCGGCAGCTTCATCCTATGCCTTCATGTCTCTCCTGCACACGTCTCTCCTGCACACATGTCTCTCCTGCACACATGTCTCTCCTGCACACATGTCTCTCCTGCACACATGTCTCTCCTGCACACATGTCTCTCCTGCACACATGTCTCTCCTGCACACATCTTTGAACAGTTGTTCTTTTTGTCATCTGTCCTGTATCCGTAGAGAACATCTTTAGGAATGCGACCATTTTCTTATCAGCGAACATGGCCAAGTCAGCGTAATCTGCGCTGCCTCAGCAGTGTATACATGCTTTAGAGGTCAGATTTACAGTGAAATAAAATATTGTTCCATAAATATACATATTTGCTGCGCTTGTTTTAGACTATCTAACTTACTAAATCACGTACTGAATCACTCACTGATTCAGCCAGTTACTCATCCACTTTCTAGCTCACTCAGGCTCTCCCTGAATCAACCAATCACTCAATCAGTCATTCACTCAATGAATCAATAATTCAATCACTAAATCACATGCGCACTCACTCACTCCTTAATTCAACCAATCAGTTGTTCGTTTACCCATTCACTCACTCAGTGAAGCAGTCAGTTACACACCCACAAGATCAAAATATTAGCGCCAGCGAAGATGTTAACGCCCATTTCAAATGGAAGCAAAACAAAACAAAACATAATACGCGAACAGTCAGAAAAACAAACCTCCGAGGTGGGACCATCATGTTGATCTTTCTAGCACTGGGACAAGGAAGAAAACAGCACTTGTTTATACACACCTGGGCGTATAGGTTGTATAAGAAATCTGATCGAGATATGAAATCATCATAGTGTGCTGTAAATTTAAAAAGTCTTCCAGGTAATAATTTTCCGTCCACACAGCACCACTGCGGTGTAGACACGGCCCACCTGCCCAGGACACCTGTACAGGTATTGATGATATTAAGGTATCTTTGAACATTTATTGCATTGTTTAGTTTACAATCATAATTTCTAGAAGGTTTCTTCAGTTACCTTCGTTTTCTTCTTCATGTACCATGCCGGTTATCACAGGCGATCATGTGTCATCACAACTTTCGGGTAATCATTTCTGTTTATCAGATTGTTGTTGACTTCTTGCCTTGCTACGATGTTAAACTGTCCATTATCTGTTCTCTTTGTCGTCCTTTGTATTTTTTTTCCTTTAATTTGTTTCTTGTGTGACTTGTCACAATAAATCATGGCTTTTCTTTTCTCATAACATGAGCACAAAAAATTATCGTCCTTATCTTCATCACATTTCAGCTCCAATATGGAGCACACGCCTTTAATAAAAAAAAACACATTTCAACCCTCCCCAGCATATTCCATTCGTTCGAGACCTGTCCTTGTCTTTGTGGCAGGTGACATAAGTAGATGATGGTGTAGAATACTGTAGAGGGAAAGAAGGTCTACTCAAGAAATATTTATGAGAATACTTATAAATTCGCAGATAAAAAGGAGAGTCATCATGTAGCATGTCCTTTGCAGAACGTCGCTCTCATCACAGCCCGCCTGAAAGACTCTCGATCTCTAACCAGCCTTCCCGCCTCCTCCATTTTCATGTTCAAGGTGTCTTCAATGTCCTGTGTCCACCATCGTCTTGGTCGGCCCCTGCCTCGCCTTCTAGGTACCAAACCCTCCATCACTGCTCTTGGTAAACCATTATGACGTTTAATGTGGCCAAAGTAAAACTTTGAAATAGTCATACTCTGAGGGATAAAAAAAGTTAGTTGCTTATCCTTTACAGGACGTGGCAATCAACCCCAGCTTTTATTGGCTGTTTGTGATTTTTCTAGGCAATTTTTTCATTCAGTAGTTTGCCATTGCTTTCTGAACGGTACGGCGCTTATACCATTGTTAAAAATCCACACAAAGCGATCTGCTACCAAACCGCCTGCAGCAGGTTTCGAACCTGGTATATCTGGATTATGAAACTGCGTTCATATCCATTAGGCCACAGACGTTATAGCTTTGAAGGGAATTGGAATAGCTACAAAAAGCATATCATTTCGTGGCAGCCTTCTTCAATCCCTTTCATGGCTTTCTTCAGTTTTCTTCTTCATGTCTTCTTTAGGTCTCCCACTATTTCTCTTACGTGGATTCTAGAACTGGGACTGTGTCGTTATAGTATCAGGTAATCTCACCTAGCCAAGATGACAACTTAAATATTAATGTTAGCGAATTTCTACGTTTTTTTTTTTTTTTGTAATGATCAGACAAACAAAGTCACAGTACTTGCTGCCTTGCATATAGGCTGGGGACAGTCAAAGATTAAGGAAAACAACTTGACACAAATGCCTCTTGAAATTGAATGCACTGGGCCACAGGTTTAATGAAATCGGGCAACGTACAGCGCTCTGTGATCACGTAACATAAAAGTAAGCAGAATGGCGCTAACCCCGTGGAGTTCCGCCTGTCTGTGAAAGTGCCCACGACAAGCTACTGGTGGTCTCCTTCCCTGAATAGTGGTGTCAAGACACAGCGGCAAAGGACAAGAGTTACTAACCCAGCCCCTAAAACACTCAACATACTGCAGTAGAATACTGGTTAGTGTAACTGTGGCATAGATAAAATGACTGCTGAACATCTGCTTCAAAGATGTCCATCATATGAGCAACATAGAAAGCACGTATGTCCTTCACTAGTAACCTGGAAAAACTCTGTTGAGATACAAATAGCCTCAAGCTGACCACTAATGTCTTTAAAAATATTCAAGCAGACGTCTGAGAGTATACGAAGAAGACGAAGATTGTAACTTCCTGGTTGTTGTTTTAGTTTGCCCTCATGTTTCACAGCCATACGTTAGTACTACTTTAATATGTCAGCTGAAGATTCTTATTTTTATGAAGTACTTTAATTCCTTCTCATTTCCGTATATTTTTTAGTGCAATTCTCGCCTTTTTTGTAATCTTATTTAGATATCTCTGTCCCTTCCTCCTACATGGAGATTTACATGGCTGCCAATAATATGTACGGAAGAGTCATTTTGTTGTAGTATTGAAATATGCTTTCATGTTTAACTGTGATTTTATGCTTTCCTTTGTCATTGTTCTTAAATGAGAGTTAGAAGTCAGATTCGTGTTCAACTGTACTTGATGTATTTATGTCATTTTATGTGCTTTTGTTATCTTTGTGTTATGCTTCTTTTGTCATACAGGGTGTTATTTCTACTATTACTTCTTTTTCGGCCCACACTTGTCGCAAAGTGCAGCAAAAACGGGGAGGGGGGGGGGGGGGGGGAAGTTTGTGTTCTTGAGGCAAGTATTCCACACTGACAGCGCGTGTTGTCGTACGTCTTCTGTGATGTTCTTGACGCCTTCTGTGATGTTCTTAACGTCTTCTGTGATGTTCTTGCTTTCTGCCTGTATTGTTTTGGAGGTCCTTATTGAACGTGTTTCGATTGGATAGATTACTTGCGGCCATCTTTGTTCATAGGCGTGATGTATTGTGCGGTGTAAAAATAAGATCGGTTACTCATTCACGCATTGTTTTTTTTATGGCAAAATTTGTTTCGACACCGCCACAGATTTTTGTTGTGACCCGAAAACGAGAAGTTCAACCGATCAGAGATCAGCCAAGCGGAAATAATGAAAAAAAAAATCGTTATGAAAATAACAATCATACAAACGAAACAACTCTCATTTTAAAAATCTAAATGTTTTCTCCGATATTGGCAAATAATGTGTGTAAAGATGAGGTGGGAAGTGAGAGGATTGGAATATGGACTGTTTATGTTTTGTCTTTTTTGGCTCGTTTGTTTTGTTCCAAAGCAAAACCTGTATTCTAGAAAAGTGATATTTACATTGTACTTTAGAAAAATTAAAATGTTAATTATTATTTGTTGTTTTCTCGTATCTTTATAAAAAGGAATATTTCTGTTGTTTCTAACAAAAAATTGTTATTAATTATTAATTTCTGTTTTTCTGCAGAAAAGTGATCTTGGACAAAACACTATCTGATAAAACTGTTTTTTTCAATTCCTGATTATAGCAGGAAGTAATCCACTTTCTTCATGAATGTAAGGGTGAGAAGAAATCTGGAACATATCGTGACAACTAGAAAGACTGATAGAAAAAAAGATAGAAGAAGACAAAGAGATAAGACATTAGGCAGTTTGATATCATGTCATGGGAAGAAGTCAACAACAGAATTGAAAAAATGTACTGGAGACAGGAAGTTATGGAGAAGCATCATCACCTACTCCGCCTGGCTCTTCTGTTCCATAACCGTAAACAGATGCAAGACAAAACGAAAATACTTGAAGAGAGGTCACATCACGTGGGTCTGAAAATTCACAGGAAGATAAAGATAATAGGAATAAATTCACTAAACCGTACAACATCGCACGTGGTGAAACACCCGTACAAGATTTAAAATCATACATATATGTTTGCAGGAATATAGAAAAGGTTGGATGGACACACCTTGACATAAAAATACAGATACAGAAGGCTAGAGGGGCTTTCATTGTACTGGGAAGTGATACCTGAAGAACAATCATTTATTTTGTTGTTTTCGTTTCAGTGCCAATTATGATGGTTTAGCCATGTCTTCAGAATGGAAAAAGATCGGCTACCACGACAAATACGGGAAACCAAAAGCCAGGGATCCATACTTCCAGGACGACCCAGAGGACTAGATTGGAACTAGGTCAGGAGGAAGACAGCCGATTGGATAGTAAAGTATGATGCTCTCTCTGGCAAACTTCTACACGCCAGGCTAGAAGAGGAACGAACGAACGAACTTTATTTTCAAAGGGTTGAGAATTGGGCACACAGCCCGTCTGACATTCTGCCCTTCCTTTCTCTCACCTTTTATACAGAACGCATTCATTCTCACATGCATTTTGCATATCAATGATGCGTGATGCCATATGATGATGGATGGTATCCGCATGTCTGGTTTTGTGTGGTGTGCAGATGTGTTCAGTCAAAACAATGTTCATACAAAAATAACAGGGCAATCCACATAGGACGTCAGTAAACTCACGACGTATAAAGTCAATGATTCTTGTAACAGCCGTTGACGTTTTTCTTCATTATTTATTGTGGACGCCACAGTGACAAAATGGTTACGCGAATATGTGGGCACATCAAACAGTCATTATCACAGCAACATTCAATACAGCAATGGACGGTAGACAGCATTACAATGATGAGTCAGATGCATGTTATATTTCATAGTGCTGTAAATGTAGTCAGGTGGAAAACTCCATCCTTTTCTATAACAGCCAGGAGATAACCAGATGTATGAGATCAGTTCACTCTCCTTAGTCTGACTTCAGCAAGACCGACACGTCTGCCGAAGTATAAATAATGTCCTCAAAAATATCCTCTAGATAATAAAGGTTTTCCAAACCTAGTTCATTTAACAAAGTAGCAAGTAATGGTCCTTGGTACATGCATCAACCGATGCAGTACAATGCAGCGACATGTGAGCTGGGAAAAAACATCTCGTGACGACGACTTTCGAAGACAGGCTATGAATCGAAATCGCTCACGACCCAAAATCGATAGAGTTAATGAAAAAAGTCAATTTACCTTGCTTTCAAGAAATACAGAAATATCACGCCTCCCGGCATGTGCAAATACACTAGAGGTATTATCCCGAATAAACGAAATATCCATAAGAGGACTACACATCCCTGACAGAACAAAAAATAGCGGAGATCCCCTCTTCAACGAGGCATCTCTTTCGCCATTCCAAATCGCTCACTCCACTAGTGGTGGGCGGAAACCGATCGACCAAAAAGCAAGACAAGTCATGCGCAGTCCAGCGCAAAATGACAACAGCTCAAAACTTAACTGCATTCGATACCAACGCGAGAAGACAAATGCTTACCGAGAAAAGTGACTATAAATTTCAAGCAGTTGTTGCCCTTGCGTTATAAAATAGATATTGTAAAAAACGATGTTGCGAGAATTTATCACGCAACATATCACCACCTCCTCCCGATAAAAAAAAAAATGTGGAACATATTTTTTTTTTAAATATCAAAGAGCATGCGATAAGCGGCTCAAAACGCACGAATTATGCGCTGATAATTAATTAAATTGCCTAACATGAGGCTAATTATAGAGTGTCTGGTGAGGATATACCTCAACGGAAAATAAATATGTCTCAAAAAAATATTCACATCGGGGAGGTGTCACCAACACACATCACGTTAGCATGTAAACACAATATACGTATGCAAGTTACCATAATCATCATTAAACAGCATACTCTAATATTGTCTTTAAAAATGGATGTACAAATCTAATAGGAAAATTTAAATAGTAAAGTCTTTGACATGTAATGACATAAGTACATAGTAAAGTTAAACTACATGACGATCCAGGACATATGCTCTGGTATTCCGAGGGTAAGTACACAATCTAGAACTCGTCATGCTTGATACTAGTAAGGTAAGTCCTCAGCTCAACAATGACATTCTGAGAAAGTACAAGCAATATAATGCTAATTAATAACTAATATGCTTCATAAGGTACAATACATTATTAATAATTGTGGCTGTTTAGTAAACTAACGGCCCTTATATTAACTACTCAGTCCTCCTCTATCATCTTAAAAAACGAACAGAAGAAGATGACAACAAAGCACGATAGTGTGTACATATAGAGTAAGTACAGATGTGCTAATCTATTGTAGAAATATAGGTGTGTTATGACTCTGTAATATATGGAAATATAGGACAGAAGTATTAGTTGGAGTCATGTGGGCATCTAGACAAAATGTCAGCCATCACATTATCCGCACCACGGATAGCTCGTACCGTGAAGTGAAAAGGTTGAAGAGCTATAGCATATCGAGTGGATCTCGAACTCTTCAAATTCTTAGTCTGAATAGCTGTAAGAGCTTTCTGATCAGTCTCTAGAATGAAATGTGCGCCCCGGAGGAATCTTTGTAGCTTTAGAATTGACCAAACCATCGCTAACAACTCACGGTCTAAAACCGAGTAGTTCCTCTCTGCCGCATTTAGTTTTCTAGAAATGTACATAACAGGATGCAGAGTATTTGCATATTCTTGCATCAGTGCTGCTCCAATCCCAGTGGATGAAGCATCACTCCGAAGAACAAAAGTCCTATCAAGAGTAGGTAATCTTAAGATGGGAGGAGAAGAAAATATATTCTTGATTTGGTCTAGTGAAGATTGGCATTCTTCAGACCAACGGACCAGATTAGGCGAACCTTTCTTCAACAATGTTGATAGAGGTGCCATGATCGAAGATAAATTTGGAATAAATCTCCCATAAAATTGAATTAAACCTAAGAGACTCCTAACTTGTTTCTTCGTTTTAGGAACAGAGATGTTCAGTATTTTGGAAGTATTGTGGTCTTCTGTCTTCAAGAGACCATGACCAACACGATGACCCAGGAAAGAGATTTCACCAAAACCAACAAAAGCTTTAGAAGGTTTCGCTGTCAAATTATTCTCACGTAGAGTGGACAGTAAGTCATATAACCCTAAATAGTGATCTTCCCAGGTATCACTGAAGAGACAGATGTCATCTAAGTATGCGATGACATCCGAACGATGTGACAGAATTCGACGCATCATGCGAACGAAAGTGGCAGGGGCGTTCATGAGACCAAAAGGCATAACATTCCATTGAAATAGACCCCTAGGTGTAGAAAAAGCAGTAAGAGGTTTGGCATGCTCTGCTAAAGGCACTTGCCAATAACCTTTAGACAAGTCAAGTTTAGTGAAGAATCTAGAATTAGAAAGTCTAATCAGTAGATCTTCTAACAAAGGCATCGGTTCAGCGTCGAACTTTGTGACCTGATTCAATTTGCGATAATCAACGCAAATTCATATGTTCTTATCCTTCTTCCGGACAATAACCATGGAAGAAGAATATGGTGAAGTCGATGGTTCAATTATATTTAATTGAATCATTTCATCCAATTCCTTTTCCACTTGCGACTGAAAGTGTATAGGGATAGGATAAGGCCTAACCCTAATTGGATTATTGTCGGTAAGAATTATGTCATGTTCTATGACATCTGTGTGTCCAGGAATGTCAGTGAGAACATCCTGAAATGTTTGTAACATCGACGAGACTTGTCGATGTTCGTCACCAGAAAGATTAGGAGAAACAGAAACGTTTTTCCAAGATTCCGTGGAATGTAATGGAACCACTGGAAGGGGAAGATTGACATCTGAGAAGGTAGATTCCTCATCCTGTATGACAGACAGGGATGAATAATGACCGTGAGGTGCAGGAGCATCATCCGTTGCCTGGAAAATAGGCAGCAAATAGTCCGGACGTTCGTGAAATTCCGAAAGCATGTTTATGTGGAAAGTTTTATGCTTTCCATCAATATCGACCACATAGTCAACATCGGAAATCCGAGAGACTATTGCATACGGACCTTTCCATGCAATAAGAAGTCTATTTTCCCTACTGGGGAGTAGGACGAATGCTTTGTCACCTGGACAAAGTTGTCGTAGACATCTATTCTTGTTAGCAAACTGTCTTGCCTTCTCTTTAGCAATTTCTGATGAAGCAGTTGCTAGCTTACATGCCTCAATGATCTTTTGTCTAAGAGCAATGACATACTCATATGAGGATTGAGTTTCATCGCTAATATCATCGGCAGTGATGAGATCGTGTAATAAAGACATAGGGCCGCGTGGACGCGCGCCAAAGACAAGTTCGAAGGGAGAAAATCCTGTGTGTTCATTAGGGACTTCTCTATAGGCAAAGAGAGCCGCGGGTAAAACCCTGTCCCAATCTTGAGGATGATCTTCAGTTATCTTACCAAGCAAAGTCTTGAGCGTTCTATTCAGACGCTCAACTAACCCATTAGACATAGGATGGTAGATACTACTGAGAGATCGTTCAATATGTAAGGTAGACATTACCTGTGACATAGTGTCAGATATGAGTTGAGTGCCATGGTCTGACAATATTTCTCTGGGGAACCCCAAGCGAGAAAATATCAACCAAAGAGCATCTGCGATATCTGTAGTAGATATGCTCTTAAGAGGAATAGCCTCTGGCCAACGTGTGCACATATCGACACATGTAAGGATAAACTGATGTCCTCTGGCCGACCTGACCTTAAAAGGGCCAATAATATCTATGGCCATTTTCTGAAACGGCCGAATAGGAATGTCAGCAGCCTGGATAGGCGCAGCATGTCGTGGTCCTCTAGATTTGACCTCCTGACATACCTTGCATGATCGGCAGTAAATACGAATGTCCTTATTGACAAAAGGCCAAAAGAAAGCCGCAAGGACTCTCGACTTCGTACGGGCAAAACCCATATGTCCAGCACATTGCGAGTCATGAGCATGTTGCAATATTTGCACTCTCATGCTCTTGGGAACAAGAATTTGCGAATGTGCCGACGTAGTCGAATCTTGTACCATACGTACAAGTACGCCGTTTCTCATTGCAATCCAAGATTTTCTATTTGTATCCTGATTCGGATCAACTTTCTTCGCAAGAACGAAGAATTTTTTTAAAGAAGGATCTTCTTCTTGCAATTTTATGAAAGAGTCACGAGTGATTACTAAGTGACTATCTTGGCTATCAACTTCATTATCACTATTCAGTGAAGTTTCGGGTGTTTGTAGAGCTTGTGCTCTTGTAACTACTGCATTTGTAGCTTGCATGTTATTATCTTCCCAAGCAGCAATCTGCTGTGGGGTACACTCCCTAACTCCGTGAATACGACCAATAATAAGGTCCGCAATAGGATTAGGTAAGAGACAAGCATGCACATCTCCAGTAAAGAAAGGAGTGGCAATGCGAATTACAGCAGTAGGATATTTTTCTAGAGTGCCGCCAAATGTGACACATTTAATAACCCTTCCTGTAGCACAAGATGGATCTACAAGCGATTGTCTAACACCAATTGTGGTGCATCCGGAATCGAAAAGTAGTGAGACCGGAGTATCATTAACAAGACCCTTATGTAGAATTAAAGAACCCCTCCCGTCATGCGCAACAGCAGCAGGAAGAGCGGGAAGTGGGTGACCACAACTCAAAGTAGTTATGGTACCCGGTTCGAATAAAGTACTGCATTGGGGGCATTTGTTTGCTCTCTCAAAGTCAAAAGCAGAACCAGTGACAGCGTCAAAGTTTTTACTATCAACAACATGATTACAGGCTCCCTCAGTTTCCTGTTGTACAGCATTAGCCTGCTGATATCTCTTTTTTTTGTGTTGAGATCTACCCCGACTATTATTACCTCTGAAGTTATCAGAGTTATTATTATCTCTGCAGTTATTATTGTATTCCAGTTTCCACGATTACTATCATGTTCACATTGATGCGAACATCTATTTGTTTGGTTCTGAGGTCTTCGGCAGGAATAACCTCTATTACCATATCCTCTTTTGAAATGCTTATAATTATTAGGGTGATAGTAACGAGTACTATCAGGTTGTCTCCAATTCTTCGAAGAAGAATCACTATGAAATTGGTTTCCATGATTTTGACAGAAATTACCGCTACTCTTTCTATCAAAATTTTGTTGGAATCTACGAGCAAAGTTTTGGCCATACGGAGCTGCCGAAGCAACTGGTAAACCTTCTTTCACCTTAGAGTTACCCATGGTTATGTGTGGGTGCGCAGTTACGTACTGGCAACAGAAATCTTCCATTTCTTTTATTGTTTTAGGTTTACGTTCATGAAGGAAAGCAAGGAAAGACTCATTGACAGACGACATGACTTTGTCTCTAAGTATTAAGTCCATAAGTCCTTCATAAGTTTTTTCCGTCTTAGATAGTTCAACCCATCGTGAGAAAGTAATGCGTATTCTTGCAATAAACTCGGAGAATTCAACTCCATTTTCAGGTAACATGTTTTTAAATTGTAGACGATAGCCGTCTTCGTTAAGCTGATATTTCTTTAACAAAGCGGCCCTGACAACCTCATAATTGTTCTTGTCAGGTTCATCCACCATATTTAATATACTTAGAGCTTTACCTGTCAGTATCCCTGATAACTGTACATGCTTGTTCAAATCTGTCCAGATAGAACATTATGTCATCACTGGAAGGACTAAATGTTGGTAACTTAATCTTAAAAGTATCATTATTAGCCTTCCCAGAAGATGAACCCTTGTTTTAATCATTACCATTACTCATGCTCGTCAATTTCAATTTCTCCAACTCTAAAGCTAAGAGTTTTTCTTCATGTTCCATTTTTTTGCTTTCCTCTCATCAGCCTCTCTTTGTAACTTCCTTTCTTCAGCTTGAGCCTGCATTTGAAGTCTTTCATTTTCAGCTTCTTTTTCAAGTCTTTTATTTTCAGCTTCTTTTTCAAGTCTTTTATTCTCAGCTTCTTTTTCAAGTCTTTTATTCTCAGCCTCTAGCTGTAGCTGGAGTTTTCTCTCCTCAGCTTCTGATTCCCTTTTTTGTTTTTCCATTTCCATTTGGAATCTCTTTTCATCCACCTGCATCTGCAGTTTCTTTTGTTCAGCTTCCATCTGCAGTTTCTTTTGTTCAGCTTCCATTGCTTTATCATATCGAGCAGTTGCAAATTCTTCTAACTTATCACCAGTCTTCCCAAGCAATTTACCCTGCTCAATAAAGTGCTCAAATGTAGACATGATGAGTAATATATAAGTCCAAAACCTGAAATAATTAACTAATTTATTTCAAACCTAAGTGTAACAAGTCTTAATTAAGCACTTGTATATTCACATCACCTTATATTATCCCAGTCTCTGTGGGAAACAAGTCTCCAATCAAAGAACTTGTATATGAAATATCAACAATCAATTCTTGATCATAAGTGCACTTCTCATTCAATAGTGCACGACACTATTCATCATTCATTTATCATCAGTGTAGTAGTAACAGTGCATTAGCATAGCCCATTAACTAATTACTATAACTGTAAACAATGACTATGTAAACACATGCAGAATGTAAACATTGAAAATGTAAACAATACAAACAATGTAAACAATAACAATGTAAACAATAACAAAGATCAGCAACAATACAAAAACGTTCGCAGAAATCAACTAAAAATAAAGCAGAAATTAATGACATATCACAAAAAATGTGACGATATCTGCGCTATAATTAAACAAAATACATGACACCACAGTGTATAAACAAAAATGTTGTATGAAACTAAATTATAGACAAGAGTAGGCTAACAAATACAAACAAATCAAAACAAAACTAAAGAATGTGAAATAATAACGAAAACAATATTAAAACATGTCATCACAGCTAACATAAATAGCAACAGAAGTCGCTTAGCAAATTCCAGTATCGGAAATTTGCAAACCCTACAGAAAACGCTCACAATAGACGACCTCTATGACGTGGCATAATCTAACGGAGACACCACCCAACCGAGAACCCGCTGAAATATAAACATATAAATATACAAATAACATATAAACATATAACATATAGAATGAGATGATACACAGAAGACTCAGCAGAAGTATAAGGGCACAGTTTACATACAAACAGGCCACTTAACTTATAGGCTTCCAATCGTAGAACAGCAGAAAAACGGATGTCAATCAACGTCCTAAAGAGCGAAGCTCCAACGATGATGGCACATCTGAACTGCTTCCACTGCTAACACGATGGTACAAGAGCTTCTGAAATACTGTGTGTTGAGTTGTTTCGGCACTTGACCTTCTAATCCAAAGTAAGTTGATGGAAATCGGTACTTGGCCTTCTTCAGAAAACAACCCGTTTCAACCGGCACTTGACCTTCTCAAAAAACGACAGCACTGGAACCTTGACAGCAGCAACTTGCTTGACTTGCGTAAAAGATAACAGCAGTCCGAGTTATCCGGCAACATGTAACAACGCCGGGTACTGTCAAATTCTTGTTTCCGTCAAAAAGTTGAAATTTTGACTTTTACCGGGCAACGCCGAGTACTTTGAAAATTTTGAAGATGTTGACTGTATTGAAGAATGTTAATTTCTTGAAGGATGCTGATGAATTCTTGTTGAAAATGAAGTGGGTAAGGGACCCCGTGTTTGCTAGTACCAGAATCAAACCAGCTTATGGCCACCAAATGATGCGTGATGCCATATGATGATGGATGGTATCCGCATGTCTGGTTTTGTGTGGTGTGCAGATGTGTTCAGTCAAAACAATGTTCATACAAAAATAACAGGGCAATCCACATAGGACGTCAGTAAACTCACGACGTATAAAGTCAATGATTCTTGTAACAGCCGTTGACGTTTTTCTTCATTATTTATTGTGGACGCCACAGTGACAAAATGGTTACGCGAATATGTGGGCACATCAAACAGTCATTATCACAGCAACATTCAATACAGCAATAGACGGTAGACAGCATTACAATGATGAGTCAGATGCATGTTATATTTCATAGTGCTGTAAATGTAGTCAGGTGGAAAACTCCATCCTTTTCTATAACAGCCAGGAGATAACCAGATGTATGAGATCAGTTCACTCTCCTTAGTCTGACTTCAGCAAGACCGACACGTCTGCCGAAGTATAAATAATGTCCTCAAAAATATCCTCTAGATAATAAAGGTTTTCCAAACCTAGTTCATTTAACAAAGTAGCAAGTAATGGTCCTTGGTACATGCATCAACCGATGCAGTACAATGCAGCGACATGTGAGCTGGGAAAAAACATCTCGTGACGACGACTTTCGAAGACAGGCTATAATACAGAAATATCACGCCTCCCGGCATGTGCAAATACACTAGAGGTATTATCCCGAATAAACGAAATATCCATAAGAGGACTACACATCCCTGACAGAACAAAAAATAGCGGAGATCCCCTCTTCAACGAGGCATCTCTTTCGCCATTCCAAATCGCTCACTCCACTAGTGGTGGGCGGAAACCGATCGACCAAAAAGCAAGACAAGTCATGCGCAGTCCAGCGCAAAATGACAACAGCTCAAAACTTAACTGCATTCGATACCAACGCGAGAAGACAAATGCTTACCGAGAAAAGTGACTATAAATTTCAAGCAGTTGTTGCCCTTGCGTTATAAAATAGATATTGTAAAAAACGATGTTGCGAGAATTTATCACGCAACACATGCATTTTGCATATCAATTTCAAATAGGAACGACCAAGTAGGTCAGTTTTCGCTTATCTTCAGGAAGACATTATCTACAAATACGATAGATGCCTTGCTCTTGTCATTCCAAAAAACTTCATCTTTCCTTCTGCGTTAATCCACGGTTCTTCTGTCGTTGGTTCCAACTACCTTCATTATGCAGGTATGACATCCGATATATGACATCCGATATTTGACATAGAGACTGACTGAAGAAGAAATGGGTTTCTAACAAATAACATTGTTTCATTAGAATGTCACAGACGAAATTTGTGTTTGAATTATTCAATTAACAAATAGTCTGGCGATTTGTATCCTTTTTAAACAATTGTTAACGCCTGTCACTTGTCACTTTTTTTCTCTGTCGTTTTCTTTTGCTTGTCCCGATGAAAACCTTGCGATTGAAACGTTGGCTGTCCTTTGTCATTTATCCCAGTAACAATTTAAAAAGGGTAAAAGTTGTATCAAAGCAGATACTGCCTTAGAGGAGTTAGGTGTTAGATACTTTACCTATACTAGGTCTCAGCTGTATTATGTGGTATGACAAGTTTCCTTCCTCGCCATCTTAACCTTCCCTAACTCACGACCACAATCAATTACCCATTTTTACAGCTGAGGAAACTGAAATGTGATGCGACCTGGTTTCGAACCTGGTCTCTTTGCCTCGAGACGCAAACACTCTAACGACTCTGCCACTCGGACACAATAGCCTGTTTTAATCTTGTTAAATAATTCTGGGCAACGAATGAAAGAACGAACAAAAATATGTATTTATTACTAGTGTC
Organism: Oreohelix idahoensis; assembly: GCA_024509875.1. Classification (NCBI taxonomy): domain Eukaryota; kingdom Metazoa; phylum Mollusca; class Gastropoda; order Stylommatophora; family Oreohelicidae; genus Oreohelix; species Oreohelix idahoensis. The sequence continues at coordinate 173,519 of JAMPIV010006025.1, forward strand.
GGAATTGTAAATTTAACCTTTGAACGTTTCTACCCGGGATAACAGTCAGTCGTGAATTACTAGCAATTACTAGCAAGCGTTTAAGTGCATACAAGTCTATATAAGCTGTTATCGCGGTTACACATTACCGTGCAATTAGCGGCACTTTCATATGATTCACCGTTAGGCCATAGTAGTCCAAAACATGTTACCTTCATTCAGGGAATTGGTGATGAAATAGTCTCCAAAATGTGTTTGTTTTGGAAACGAACTAAGATCGCTGTTCCGTCGTTTTCTTCACTTCCATGCCAGCGGGCGTAGGTGATAATTTCTCTTCACAACCTCGTGTCCTCAATGCTGTTTATCATTTATTTTGTTGGCTTGTTGACTTATTAATTACCATGTCACGATTGAAAACTACCAGGCATCTTCTGTCCTTATTTCGGTTGTAAAAAAAAAAGGGGGGGGGGGGGGAATAATTATTTAAAAAAAAAAAGAAAAAGAAAGGAGGGGACGGGGATGGACACGGAATTGTTTAAATTTGTCTGAAGAACCTGCTTTCTATATTTTGAGAAACGGTGATTTTTTTAAAAACTTTTTTTTATTTTAAATAAAATGTTGCTTCGGATAATATAATAATAATGGATGCGGACCACCGAGAGAACTGTAACAAAGTACTGGAGAACGAACATATTAGCTGCTGAATCCGGACTTTCTCCTAAGTGAAAGAAGGGGGATTCATAAATTTGGGCTTATTTCGGCGTTGTTCCTTTTACGTCTTAATCGTCTTGGACTGGAGTGTCAGGATCTTGGTCTTGTTGGCCGAGTTGATTTATTTGCTTACACACAGTAAGGAAATCAGCTGATACCGTAGCAAAGTAGTCCATGTTCTGGTATTCCGAATTAAAATAAATGGACTGTACAAATAGAGAAAACAAATTTCTTTCTTCTTCGTCGATCCTTACCCGCCGCCTGCCAAAGCAGTCAATGCCCATCACGCCTGGTGGCGTCTTGTAGGGCAGCAACAAACTGCTTTCACCTTGTTTGGTCGGCGGCCATCCTTCGTACAGTGCCCCAGCTCTGGTTCATTCTTTGCATCTCGTGCTCCACAGTTCTTCGCCAAGTTGTTTTTGGTCGGCCTTTCTTTCGCTTTCCTTCAGGGGTCCATAGCATAGCTGTTCTTGTGATGGCATCGGGGTCTCTTCTGATAACATGGCCAACCCAACTCTAGCGCCTGCTAGCGATGATGGTGTGCATGTCCTTTTGGCCAAAAGATTCTGAGAATTTTCCTTAGGCAGAGTGTGTGGAAAGGGGACAATTTCGACATTTCTTTCTCTGTTACTCTCCAACATTCCGCACCATAGAGAAGCACAGAAAGTACACAGCTCTCATAAAATCTTAATTTGGTGTTTGTGCTGTACTGGGAAGTCTTCTAGATGTTGTTTGGACTAGGAAAGGTTCTTGTCGCTTTATTCATTCAATTGTTGATGTATTTACTTGTTCCGCCGTCTGGTGTTACTATGCATCCTAGGTATGTAAATGTGTCCGTCTGTTCTAGCTTCTGGTCCCTTATTGTTATGAGCTCAGGACTGCCCACATTGAGTATCATGACCTCTGTCGTCTGTAGATTGATGTTCAGACCCGCCTGTTGGCTATACGAGAACAAGAGAGAACAAACAAACAAGAGAAAATGAAGACATGTAGACATCTTGAGCGGATGGCACAAGAGAGGGGGGGGAGGTGTTTCTAAGAATTCAATGAAGGTCTGTTCTCCACAGGAGCTTAAGCGCAAAGATGATGATGATTGATGATGATGATGATGATGATGATGATGATGATGCAAAGGGACAGACGCTGTGGGGAGACATGATCGCATGAACCAGCCGGCAGTTCATTTCAAGAAGAAGTAGACTAAAGAAGGACAGAAGGTAAAAGGTTTATTGGGAGGCATATTAGGAATACTGTGTTAGGCCCGTATTTTCTTGACCATCGGCACACTAGGGGTGATGTGGTCAGCATCACGCCGGAAAGAAGGACAGAAGTAACAGAATATATGTGTACAAATCAGGGAGCCGACAAACAGACTGACCGGAGAGTATAAGTTGAGCCAGGACTATAGGGCAACAGTAGGGAACCCAGGGACTGTTGGAATCTACTTTAGAAACACTGAGCTCTGTAATGATCTACCTTGATAGAATCATATCACTTTTCAGGTTTCATGTTATTTGTAATAAGTTCAGTCATTATGTAGCCCTTATCTCTGCTAGAATCTACTTCCTACACTTTCATCCAAAAACGAAGTGGAAAATTTAAACAAAAAACTATTCTGCTAAATGTTAACTTTCTCTTGAAGAAAAGATTGCGTTCCTTTTATGCACGTTCACGAATAAAAAAGTAGCCGCGGTAGCGCAGTGGTTAGCTCACTGGCTCCGTAGCTCGGTGGTCCATGGTTCGATCCCCAGTTGAGGTGGGAATTTTTAGATCACAAACGGCTCCAGGGTCGACCCAGCTTCATGAATTGGGTACCAGATCAACTCTGTGAAGGTTAAGGCGGCCGGCGTGATGCTGACCACATCCCCCCAATTGCCTCACTGGCCGTATAACGGGATCATTTTTCGTTTACCCCTTCACGAATAAAGTAAATGTTAGTTTGTTAGCGTTGTTATTTTCACTGGGCACATGAGAAAAAGTTCTTTTAATCTCTGGAGATACCGCGTGTTTAAGTGCTGGCGGACTGACCCGAAATGTCCCTAACTTAAATAATTATGCCCCCAACACCTAAAGATCTACCAAATCATCACATGTGAGCTACCGATATGTTGCGAACGACCGGTTGCCGACCCCTGCTCTAGAGCATTTCATTCCATGAACTTCAGTGAGACATGACCGAAAGAAAATATTTCCCAAAGAAACAGGACATTCCACTTTTCGATCAAGTAATAATAATTGTATTTGTCTCAACGGACTGTCTCCTCCATACGCTCGTTTGTCTGCCTGTTTTTCTGCCTTTCTCGCCTTCTGTCGGTATCTCAATTTTCTTGCCTTCCAAGCTATTGATGTACATGATTGCCGTAACGCGACGGCCATACCCACAGCTCTCATATTGAATACGGTACCGCCTCCCTGGTTCCTTTGAGAATTGTCTCTCTCATTAAAAGCCTACTTTAGCTAGCAATTCAAGAAGCCACAGTGGATGTCTTCAGGGACAACAGTTGATCGGTTCCTTTGTAAGAGGCCGGGAAAAAACATTAGAATCGGGAAACCGGGGCAGCTGATGGCGGTGATATGGTCTTCAGTTGAGCAAAATCTGCGGATGTTTCATGTTTGATTTTTCTATTGTTTATTTATTTATTTTTTAAAACTGAGAACAATTTAGAAATCGCCTTTTATATACTTTATCTTCTTCCTCGTTCGTCCTGAAAAGGACGTTGGTTGCGTTGTGTCTGTTTACAGCGGAGCTGTGATATCTGCGTCTTTGGGTCTCATATACTTCATTAACTATATGGAAAAAAAAGCCACAGTAGATACTGCCGTAGAATAGTAAAGTGTTACAGAATTCCCTATACTAGGTCCAGCATCGAGAGGTGTGTGACCCGTTCCCTTCCTCGCGCATTTTGCCTTCCCTAACACAAGAGCGAAGTCACATACACCTTTACAGCTGGGTAGACTGAAGCAAGTCTTTGCGGCTAGAGACCAGCGCTCAAACCACTATGTCAGTCAGACGCTCATTAACTATATAGGTCCGTCAACAAATACACGGCAATCTTTTCTGTCTTGTGCTGTCCATCCAAGGTCTTCCATCTTCTCGTTATTCCCTTTATGCCCATATCTATTTCCCTTTCCCGCGTCTTTCTGCTGGTCCTCTTGTTTCATACCCTTGGAATTCCATTACAGTGACTGCCTTGCAATGCTACGACAAAAGAGTTCTCAAACCCGTGGTAAGCTAAAAATAGGAACTACTGATCAATGAACATATTCAAGTTGACGTCTGACAGTCTTTGAACATATTCAAGTTGACGTCTGACAGTCTTTGAACATATTCAAGTTGACGTCTGACAGTCTTTGAACATATTCAAGTTGACGTCTGACAGTCTTTGAACATATTCAAGTTGACGTCTGACAGTCTTTGAACATATTTAAGTTGACGTTTGAGAGTGTTCAAAGAAGGAGAAAAAAAACCTCTGATAAAACACACTACACCCGACCACGAGACAAAGTTTGTCATTCTCTGTTAGTTTCTCTGAAATACTTCAGCCTGTGTTTCGTAAATTTCCTTTTTCTTCTCATGTCTTAGCTAATTGTTCGATATTCATATCTTTGCAAATATTTGTCGCTGTATTGGTCATTATGTTGTAAGGCCTAGAAATCGGAGGAATCAATAAATCAACGTTTCAGATTTCTGGTACGTAAGTTCTGGTTAAAATGAACATTTGATATTCATGATTGGTTCGTATAGCTCAGTTTTTGGGATTGAAAAACGTGTATTTCATTGATTTATTCAGTTCCTTGATGAGCATAAGCGTTCAGTTAATCACCACTGGTCCTCCTGTCTTTTGCCATTCGCTCAAGGTCCTGTCATGTCTTTTTTCAACCCTTTCGCATCTGTGTCCAGTTCTCGTCTCTCTATTTTTTTTCGGTTTCCATCTATATTTCTTAACATGAGGATTTCAGAACAAGACTGCTTTGAAATGCTATCAGCAGGTTTCCTCATTCTGTGTCCTGTCCGTTGCCAGAGTTCTCTACTCGCATCTTGTTTCACTGGCATCTACTTGTGTCTTGTTATCAGTTCCATACTGGTGACCCTGTCATACCTGTCCAATCTTTCTATTCTACACAAACACCTATTTATGAAAGTCTGTAATTTCTTGGTTTTTGTTTGTTTGTTTGCTGTTTATATATCACTGCTATACAGTATGACAGACTTAACACTCGAGTTAAATATTATGTGTGTGGGTGTGTGCTTTTTTGTTTCTTGATTTCTGTTGGTGTATCCTATGAAAATGGTCGACTGTCCCTCAGAAAGATAAAGGAACGATTTTTTGTAGTCACGAAAATTAATTAAACTTTTTCTGGCAATAAGACCTTTCTCTGATCAAGGAGAGAATGAGACGAGAGTGAGAAGAAAGAAGAGGTAAAAAATGAATATTGAGTTAAACACTTGAAATATTTCAGCTAGTCCTATTGCGTTTGGTTATCATTTGAAAGAAAGAAAGAATAAATGAATGAATGGATGACAACACTTACAGCAGAAAAGTAAGAGAAACGATAGAGTCTGCGGGAATTTGAACGAGGGACTCTCCAAACCTCACCATCGCCTGAACATGACAGGACGAACGACCAGCTAAGCACCCCTTGTTTTACCACACAAGCAGACGTGTGAAAATAAGTCAAGCAGTTATTTACAAGCCATAAACCTGCTGTTAGACACGGTATTTAAAAAAAAAAAAAACAATTTAAATAGGATTCTTTATTCGATGTAGACACTTTACGCAATTAGGGCCACCGAACCTCTTGAGAGACTCTTGCTGAGCCCAGAACAAATTTAACAGGTTTTAGATTGAATGAACCTGGCTGTGAGTGAACTAAATTACCTGGCTCTGCACAGATTTCTCAAGATTCTATCATTATAATTTACAACTTTAAGTACAGTTTTGGGATCTGTATGATGAAGGACAGTTGCAAACGATTGAAAAGTTTGTTGAACCTGTAATCTTCTCAAGGAAACTTACTACAAGGAGAGTTATAGTAAATAATATTTTGTGCTGAGTAATATATTTTCCAAGGCCGAGTATCGGAAGTGTGAAAGATTGTCCGTTAAGGTATATATCCTTAAAGTTCTTGAGATTCGTATTTCATTACAAAGGAAGATGGAAAACTACCTCAGCCAGATACAAGTACAACTTTCGAAGAAGCAAAAAGTTTTATCAGATACAGAACATATTGGAAGCAGAGCATCCAGGCCACACACACAAAAATGATGCCTATTATCAGCTCAGCCGAACAAGTGGTAATCTTCAGACTCCGCACGAGCCACAACATATTGGGATACCGTCTATTCAACAAGCTATAGATAAGAACTACTGATGAGTGTAAATGTGGCACCGATAAAACGACTGCTGAAGGTGCCAAATATACGAGGAACAGAGAATGCACACACGACCGTCATCAGTACCATTCATGGAAAAACTCTTTGGAGATACAAATAGCCTCAAGCACACTGCTTTCTTTGAACATATTCAAGTTGACGTCTGAGAGTGTGCGAAGAAGAAGAAGTATTTCATTACCTCTCTACTCCCGCGGGAGCATGTGCCATCAACAGATACTTGCCAAGCTTTCATGTCTTGTGCTGTTCATTCAAGATCTTTCCGTGTCCTCTTTATCTCCTTCTACCCCTGATTCCCTTGTACCTGTATTGTTTAGTCTTCCTCTATATCTCTTACTCTCAGAACCAGCAGACAAACAAAACCCCAAAAATAGAGAGGGGGGGGGGGAAGGGAGAAAAAGCAGTATGAAGGCTATTTGTTCCAAAAGGATACTTTATAAATCAGGGAAGTTAACTTGGTTTTGCCGTCTCCCAAATTGTGCCGCCCTAGGCAACCGTCTAGTTCGCCTAACGGTTAAACCGGCCCAGTCTGAGGCATTATACCGTATTTATTCACCTAATTCTAAGACCGTACGTCCTGTCAACTGATCTCTTTGAGACTCAACATCCTGTCGACTGACCTATCTCTGAGATCATATGTCCTGTCTACTAACCTATGTCTAAGAATCTACATCATGTCAACTGACCTATGTCTAGAGCCTACGTCCTGTCAGCTGACTTATCTCTAGACTCCACGCCCTATTAACTGACTTATCTGTAGACCCTACGTCCTGTCAAATGACCTCTGAGACCCTGCGCCATGTCAACTGACCTATCTCTGAGACCCTACGTCATGTCCTATCTCTGATACCATACGTCATGTCAACTGACCTATCTCTGAGACCCTACGACATATCAACTGGCCTATCTCTGAGACCCTACGCCCTGTCAACTGACCTATCTCTGAGATCCTATGTCATGTCAACTTACCTATCTCTAGATCCCACGCCCTGTGTCGCAGGTAGGTATAAATAGAGAATAAATTCTGTCTGATTTCAGTTAGAGGATGAATGTGTAGAGTAAGAATAGATAGAACTAGAGTCACAGTTGGAAATAATGGGGAAAAGATGGGCCGTCTGAAGGGTAGGGGTACTATATAGTATCTTCAGCCTACCTTGACTGTCTTTTGTATGGCAATCTTTTTCCCGCCCTCCGATGATACTTAAGTACACTGATCTAATAAGCAGTAAGGACATACGATACCAAAGTGACAGGTAAGAGAAGAGGTTCTGACCACCACAGAGTGTTTATATATTTTATTGAAGAAAATACTCCACGACATCTAGAAAATCAACATAAAGTCTGCCTTTAGCACTTCTGCAAACAAAATCACAAATCATGAAAAAAAAAACCAACACCACAGCACCTCGCCCTCTGTCACGTCACTTAGTTAAATCGCACACACAACAAGCAGCTCTCCTCACTCCACCACAGAAATCACGGAGTCCGTAACTAATCCAGCTGTCGTAACTGACAAGGGGACCGCCAGTTCTTTTGACGAACGGCCACTTCTGCCGCCGGTTAAGATAAATCATGGACTGACACTACTCCTACACTTAATTGCCTAACACTGATCCAATGGATAAGGAAATAAGTTTCAGTAGAAAAACGTGCACAATTTATCCTAGCGCGCACCCGCTTTCAAAGGGCACTAGTTAAAGACTACTCTGGCAGTGCGTCTATCCTTGCACTATTCAGAATCCGACTATCAAGTCTATCTAGGGCACTGCTGTTAAATAACGACTAAAGTGAGGACTATCAAGTTAAGCGCCTCTATGTGCTCAAATTGACGATGACTTGGCTTCATGTACGTGACGAATGGACAACGATGGCTTCATATCTTTGGTTGTCTGTTAGTAATATCCACAGTGACCGGACGTTAATGGGTCCGACAGTGTTGCTCTGAGGAGTGGAAGACAAAGGCACCAGTGATGTGCCGTAGGAGGTGGGTAATAATTCCGAATGACTGCCAGGTAAGCTAGGCAACTGAAAGGCCGTTTGCCCGGCAGTCCGATCTGGGAATATTGGTGACTGGTAGATGCAGGCTAGCAGAATAGACTCCTCGGGGCACGTTATGGTGAATGCCCGATCTATGTCTGGGTAATCCTTTTAGTGACCGGTAGAAAAAAAATACAGACAGCGTTAAGATGACCAGCGCTTAAAATACACAATAAGTCAAGAAAATATAATATCTACTCCACCATAGAACACCTAAAACTAAACATTTACAACCACAATTGACAATACTATCTTTTCTCTCCATCGCACAACAGTACGTGCTCGTCATGACAGTACTCTTTCCTCCCCTCTGACACGAATTCACACCCGTACATGTCTTCAGCCAAGCGTGACGGCTTTGGCCGGCGCGCGCTGGTAGTTTGCACGCAGGCAATAAAAGAGCGCTCCGTGTTGGTCACCCAAACACAGAAACAAAGTAATAGCTTACGCTCAATGCAGACTTAAATTATACACATATAAAAATAACAGTCACATAAATTAATATACGTTTCCCTTCTGTCATTTGCAATATATTTCGCCCTTCTCTGTCTCTTACATATAAATCTGGCCAATGCCTCTAAAACAGGGTTAAAATTGGTGGGGCGCTTTACATTATGTGTCTCCTCCGGTCCCACAAAAGTTACATTTCTTTAAGAATAAACTATATGAGATAGAATTAATAACCCGGGATGAGACTATATCTATATATCTAATAATAATAATAAGCTAACACCCCAAATTAACTCTAAGAGAATTATATCGGTCTTACCAGCTCAGTGAATGAATCTCCTTACAGTATTAAATGACAGCAGATTTCAACTTGAAGTATTAGTTACTAGTAGCGAGAAATCTGAGAAGCATAACTGGTGCAGAAAAATAGAGACATGGTCTTTAATAGTGAGACAGAATGCCAGGTGGCACGCACGTGCATACCAGGGACCACTGCTTGAGACATAAGACCTACGTTCAGAAGGTCCGATCGTCTCCAGATGAAACGTGCTGGCGGTACGGCATTGAAGTATAGAAGTTTCCTCTGTTAGCGGAGAAAAAGGGAACACTCTTAGCTGGCCGCTCGCCAGACCGTACAGGGACGACAAAATAAAGACGGAGAAACCTGAGTGTCCGCTAAATCAAAGGGACGGGAGACGATTCCCGTGTTTCCCCAGAATCTCTGAATCAAAGACTAATCCACATGCCGTTTTCTAGATGAAAAGCTTTGACGGATCTTGCTGCAGTTTCGCGTACAGGGGTGGACCTAAACTCGGCTCTAACAGAATTGACAGAATCTAAGAGAGAATACAAGAGAGACTATAAGCTATTAGAGCAAGAATGACAGAAAAGTGGGCGGTAACATGAAATAGACAGAAAATAGACCGGCCTATCAGACTGGAGGGGCAGACAATTCTAGCCATCTGTGACACCCTGTCAACTGATCGATCTCTGAGATCCAAAAATCTTTTTCACTTTCTCGAGGGTCACCTCGGCCGCGGGGCCCTATGCAAGCACAAGCTGTTGCTACCTGCTATAAATACACACATGTGCATTGATCTAAACGTAATTATTAAGGCAAATAGCTACACCAGTGCTTCCCAACTGTTTACCACCACCGAGCCCTTAAACTTAACTGTTCAAACCTGGCAGAATTCCTAAGTGTAGAGACGTTTAAAGCACAGAAGCAGTTGATATGTAAATGTATAACATATGGCTGGGGTGTAAGCGCTAACTTCAAATACGCGCGAAAATCGTCTTCAAAATAGCAGCCGACCGTATTATGCACGAAACAGCACTTGTGAAGTCATTCTCAGATGTAAATCACTTTTGAGTATCATTATCAAAGAATCCATTGAGCTACTTGAAACTGTCTATTAAAATCTGTCATGTTGCCTGGTCATTACGCTTTTAACTGAATATAAAAACCTTCTCAAGAAATCAAGAAAAATGCGAAATCTCAGAAAAGCGAAGAGATATGAGAAGCAGATGGTAGACGAAAAGGATTATATCAAACGTTAACTACAAAAAAGAATAATATGAACACACACACACACACACACACACACAATGGATTCTCGCACACCTCAATTCAAACTGAGGACCGGACAACATATGAAGGGGTAAAAGCAATAATCAAACATTGCTTAAGAGATAAGTTCTTTTTCTGTCACCTTTTAACTCCCAAAGCAGCATAGGCCTTCAACAAACTTATGCCTTGTCTTTCTGTCACGTGACATAGGCCTTCAACAAACGTATGCCTTGTCTTTCTGTAACGTGACATAAGCCTTCAACAAACGTATGCATTGTCTTTCTGTCACGTGACATAGGCCTTCAGCAAACTTATGCCTAGTCTTTCTGTCACGTGACATAGGCCTTCAACAAACTTATGCCTAGTCTTTCTGTCACGTGACATAGGCCTTCAACAAACTTATGCCTAGTCTTTCTGTCACGTGACATAGGCCTTCAACAAACTTATGCCTAGTCTTTCTGTCACGTGACATAGGTGTTACCAACAGATTACTGGTGACAATGTATATATATTTATGATAATATTGATCTGTCGGAGGAAAGGTATTTGTTTTTAGAATCAGGATGCTTTCCTGGTCAAAGATATATCACCCTTGATTGATTGATACTTTTGTTATGTGGGTTATCTCCCCTGGAGATCGATTTTGGCGTATGAATCTGGATTTCGTTAGTCTGTGCGTTGTTGGGCCAGAAAACAGATTGTTCTTGCTTAGGTTTATGCAGGAATGTTTATAGTCCGAGTCTATGTTTACTCTGTGTCTATTTCAGACGATTCGGTCTTATATCGTGATATCTTGGTATGTCTTAGTGGAACTATTTTTCCTTGTACTGTACTTTGGGGTCAGGGAGTTCTGCGCATGCGGAGAGAGAAGAGTGTCTTCCGGGATGATGGAATGCCGGGCGAAAGCCATGTTGAAGCGGAGTCCCCAGTCTGTGGTCTCTATGATTTGTCATAGGGAAGAAGATAATTTCTGATATGTTCATTAAGTCTACTAGTCCCCTGTGTTTATTCTATAACGCCAGGAGAGGGGCGTATGTGTTCTGCTAGTGTTTTTCTCATGCCCAGGTAAAAGAACATTTTACTGAACTTTTTCATCCTAGGCTTAACTGGGCAGACGGCTACATTATGATTATAGATATCCATATGTCGGGATGACATATTACCTAGCAGCACGGTAGACGATTGTATGCAGCAGTTAAGATAAAAGAATATGCTGATCCTTGTAGAAACATTTGTGTTTATGAACAAAGCTTCTATTGAAGATTTGCTATACATCTGTATAGTGAGCGATGCTCAAAAGGGAACCAGAAGCCATTTTGGATTCTAACTTTTTGTCGATCATCAATCAGAGAACGGGGATGCCCCTTATTATCAGGTGATGATTAAGAGATCACAGTTATAAAGAAAACCCAATACTGGTGGGTTAACATTATCTTCAGATAGATTTGCTGAACTTTACCTAAAGGAATCTTCGCTAGAAAAGAGGTTCTGTTTAGGAGTCATACTTGAACAGTATTTATCAACTGACACGCTTGGTCAGTAAGGCCTGATAATTATCTTGATAAACAGTGGAAATCTAAGTGCTTGTCTACAGATGTTCCATTGTGATGTTATTCAACATGAATGCTAACTTAAGATGTTAGACCATTGATCAACAATATGCTATTTATGTCGACCTATGTTGCTGTAACGATATACGCAGAGCCGGATTAACGTAGTAGCAAAAGTAGCATATGCTACGGGCCCCGCGCTTTTAGGGGCCCCGCGCCAATAAATATGTACATAACTTTTTGGTCATCTTCTAATACGAGCGTTAAACTAATGATCTTGTAATTTATGCCATCTTTAGCGTTTTTTCATTTGGTGTCACGAAATTGTGAGAGAAAGAGCATAAGAGGGTGACTTAGTGGGACTCTTCATTATTTTTATCTTAACTGTTTGCGGACGGAAGCCATTTAAGTGGCGTTGAAAATTTGGTCACGTTTGGACGGAAGCCACGTTTTTTGGCTCTAGGTGACTGCCCCTCTAATTTTGTTTCGTTCTTTGTGAAATGAATTTCATATTCATAACCCTCCACTCCCAAAGGAGCATAGGCCTTCAACAAACACATGCCAAGTCCTCCTGTCACTTGCCATCATCTCAAGTTCTTTCCATGTTCTCTTCATCATTTTCACCTCTGTTTCCAGCCCTCTTCTCCATGTGCTTCTTGGTTTACCTCTGCCTCTCTTGCCCTGGGGGTTCCAGAACAAGGACTGCCTTGTAATGCTATCAACAGGTTTCATCAGTGTGTGTCCTATCCATCGCCATCGTCTATTTCTCATTTCTTGTTCCACTGGCACTTGTCTAGTTCTTATCATCAGTTCCACAAAATGAATTTGCATTAACAATAAAAACTAGAATTTAGGAAACGGAAACTTCCTGTTTTAATTGAGGTATACGGCGTGCTCGCCCTCTCTTTTGATCTTGATTAAAATTTCTTGATTTGTAAAGTTAGAAAACTCAAAAAATGAGCAGTAGACACAGAGATATTGGACGTAATTGTGCTTCTTTAAGTGAAAAACGTAAAGCGAAGGAAGAAAAAGAAAGAAGAGATCAACTTGTGATATCAAAAACACGTAAGCTGACAGAATATGTTGATGTTCATGGTGGTGGTACTCTAACCGCTGAAGCTGGAAGTACAGGAACAACTTGTACTAGTGCAGGCTGTGCAGCAGAAAACATACAGCAAAACCTAGTATACACTGAGTCTGAATGTGAAAGAATAAGTGAAATGAAGAAGTACTCTAATGATATTGGTGACTGGCCGAACAATATAGATGACTGTGAGCGTGAATATTGGATATCCAAGGGAAGTGTAAAATGTCAACATGTTGATAGTGCCTTCTCTTCATCAGTGCGATTGTATGACACTGAAAAGAAAACTCGATACTGTCAGAAGTCTTATTTTACACATATTCATAAACTTACAAACAAGCAACATGCAAGAAAATGGTTATGCTATTCAGAAAGTATAGGGCGCCTATTCTGTTTCCCATGCAAGCTTATGAGTTCAGAATGTTCATCAAAGTTTACTGTGGAAGGGTTTAATGACTGGAAAAATGCAAGCAATCTATTGCGTCGACATGAAGAAAGCTCCTCACATAGACACGCTTTAATTTCACTGCTGATGGGTAAAAACAAAGGTGAACGTGTCGATTCCCAACTTGTGAAACAAATGGACATTCAAGAAAAGTATTGGCACACACTTCTAGAGCGAATAATTGAAGTTGTGAAGTTTTTAGCAGAACGAGGCCTTTCATTTCGTGGCAGTGATGACATTGTTGGGTACCCTTATAACGAGAATTACTTAGGGTTGTTAGAATTACTGGCCAAGTTTGACCCTTTTCTGGCAGAGCATATAAGTACTCATGCAAACAAAGGATTTGGACATACATCATATCTATCTAAAACAACGTGTGAGGAATTCATCAATCTGATTGGATCCAGCATACTGGATCACATTCTCTGTGAAGTGAAGAAATACAAGTATTATTCCGTTTCATTGGATTCTACTCCAGATATATCTAATATGGACCAGCTAACTTTGACTCTGCGCTATGTTTTGCCGTCTGGACCAGTTGAAAGATTTGTGACATTTTTGGATATGGAAGGTCATAGTGCTGAACAGCTTACTAAAAGTCTACTTAATTTTTTAAAGGCAAATGACATTGATATTAAACACTGCCGTGGTCAAAGTTATGACAACGCCAGCAACATGAGTGGCAAGTTTATAGGATTGCAAGCACGAATTAAAGAGATGAATAAGTTTGCGCATTACATTCCGTGTTTTGCACATTCACTAAATTTGGTTGGAAAATGTGCTGCTGGAGGTTGTCAAGAAGCAGTCATTTTCTTTGGATTTGTTGAAAGCCTGTACACCTTCTTTTCTGCTTCTACCTACCGGTGGGGTCTCCTTTCTACTGCATTATGTGCTGGCGGTACTCATAATAAGTCCCATTTGCCCTTTGTGAAAAGACTATCAGATACCAGGTGGTCCGCTCGGGCAGATGCAAGAAAAGCACTTTTACACAGCTTTTCTGCAATAAAACAAGTCTTGGATGATATTTCAGATAACAATGATCAGAAGGCAGAGTGTCATCAACAGGCTCGTGGTCTACTTTCAACCATGATGAAGTTAGAAACAGGAATAATGATCATACTGTGGGATCAAGTATTACAGCGTTTTCAAATGACCAGTGCTTCTTTGCAATCTTCTTACCAAGATTTGAATACAGCTTGTGCACTCTATGAATCTATGCGGGGGTATATTCAAGCTATGAGGTCTACTTTTGCAGACATAGAGCAAAAGGCCAAGGATCTGACTGAGTGTGAACATTATCAGGAACAAACTCGAAGAAAACACAAACGAAATTGAGAGTATGATGATTTCAGTGGTTCCAGCACACTTGATCCACTTGTTGAATCTCAAACGCCTTCTCAGCAGTTTAAAAGCCGAACATTTCTTGTCCTTATTGATAGCTTGCTCTCTGCCTTGTGAAAACGCAAGAAAGCTTATCAAAAGTTGAATGATGTATTTGGATTCCTACGTCAGTCACAGTCGTTTACACCTGAAGAGGTGGTAACGAGATCATCGGATCTTATTAAATCATATCCGGAAGATCTGGAAGAAAGTCTTTGTGAAGAACTTGTGCAGTTTACAGAACTGTTGAAAACTGATCTTGCTTCTCATATTGGCACTACTCTAGACCTTGTAGAGTTACAGTTTTACCGTTTGATAATTGACAATTCTTTGGAGTCTTGTTTTCCAAATGTAGAAATCGCCTTGCACATCTATTTGTCACTAATGGTAACCGACTGCAGTGGAGAACGATCATTTTCAAAACGGAAACTTATTAAAAATGAACTAAGGAGCACCATGGGTCAAAAGAGATTGAACAATCTCACACTAATGAGCATTGAACATAAACTTCTGCGGGAAATTGATACATCCTATATCATCAACAAATTTGCTCATGCTAAATGTAGAAACATTAATATTTAAACAATAATGTTGACTGTGTTGTTACTTTTGATAATGATAATTACTATGCAAATTAGGAGCCGCGCTAGCGTAGTCGTTACAACACCGCTCTGGCGACCGGGTGATACAGGATCAAACCCGGGCGACGGCATTTGAGGATTTTTCGTCGACCGAGATTTGGACTGGATTAACTCGAGACCTGGCGAGGACATTTGAAGGAGTGTCATCGACCAGGGACTGGCGGCTCCTGAGCTGACCCAGCTGCAATGGGTACCTCCGAAATCGGCGAGTATTTGCCTGAATGGCGAGGGACACCTGTCTCTGTACAAGAAAAAAAGGGATACTCACGTAAAATCAATGTCAGGTTAGACATAAATAATAACCTGAGATTTCGCCTCGAGTATTAGCGGGCGTACGCAAAAAAAAAAAAAAAAAAAAAAAACTATGCAAATTAAAAATGTATGTGTTCAAATATATTTGTATTGTTTTATTGTTTTGATTTTTTTAAATATAGGGCCCCTTTCTTAACATATGCTACAGGCCCCGTACTAGCTTAATCCGGCTCTGTATACACGTACTGTCTAAGTGTGTGCGTCCTATTAAACAGTATGAAACGACCACAGTAGTCCAGCCATTATTGACTTCCACCTGTGATTGGAGTGAGTGTCCTGTGAATCTGTCGAACTGTCATCCATTCGCGTTTGTCATTATTGATGTTCACACTCACCCATCGCATCAGAATATATGCACTTAACAGTACACCTTGTCAGGGCCCCAACAGTCGGTAACCTGACCCATTTAAAGAACATTGTGACTGGACGAGCTACATCACAAAAAAACAGTCCATGTCAATCTGGTGCAGGAAACAAGCATTTATCAATAGGCCTTCAATAAACTTATGCCTAGTCTTTCTGTCCCGTGACATAGGCCTTCAACAAACTTATGCCTAGTCTTTCTGTCACGTGCCATCAGCTCAAGGTCTGTCTATGTCCTCTACATCCCCTTCATGTCTGTCTCCAGTTTTCTTCTCCGTATATTCTTTGGTCGTCCTCTGCCTCTCTTTACCTGGGGACTCTAGAACAAGAATTATCTGGTAATGCTATCAACAGGTTGTCTCAATGTATGGCCTGTCCATCTTGAACATCTTCTTCTCATCTCTTATTCCACTTAAAGTAACATGTGGGAATGAAAGGGTATAGTATGCAAGATGAGCGAGAATGGAAGGGCAGAATGTTAGACGGGCCTGCGCGCCCAATTCTTAACCCTTTGAAAATAAAGTTCGTTCGTTCGTTCCACTGGCACTTGACTTGTTCCTGTCATCAGTTCCACATTAGTGGTCTTGTCTTAAGTTCCACATTAGTGATCTTGTCATCAGTTCCACATTAGTGATCTTGTCATCAGTTCCACATTAGTGATCTTGTCATAAGTTCCTCATTAGTGATCTTGTCATCAGTTCCACATTAGTGATCTTGTCATCAGTTCCACATTAGTGATCTTGTCATCAGTTCCACATTAGTGATCTTGTCATCAGTTCCACAGTAGTGATCTTGTCATCAGTTCCACAGTAGTGATCTTGTCATCAGTTCCACATTAGTGATCTTGTCATCAGTTCCACATTAGTGCTCTTGTCATCAGTTCCACATTAGTGATCTTGTCATCAGTTCCACATTAGTGATCTTGTCATCAGTTCCACATTAGTGATCTTGTCATCAGTTCCACATTAGTGATCTTGTCATCAGTTCCACATTAGTGATCTTGTCATCAGTTCCACATTAGTGATCTTGTCATCAGTTCCACATTAGTGATCTTGTCATCAGTTCCACATTAGTGATCTTGTCATCAGTTCCACATTAGTGCTCTTGTCATCAGTTCCACAGTAGTGATCTTGTCATCAGTTCCACATTAGTGATCTTGTCATCAGTTCCACATTAATGATCTTGTCATCAGTTCCACATTAGTGATCTTGTCATCAGTTCCACATTAGTGATCTTGTCATCAGTTCCACATTAGTGATCTTGTCATCAGTTCCACATTAGTGATCTTGTCATCAGTTCCACAGAAGTGATCTTGTCATCAGTTCCACATTAGTGATCTTGTCATCAGTTCCACATTAATGATCTTGTCAACAGTTCCACATTAGTGATGTCATCAGTTCCACATTAGTGATCTTGTCATCAGTTCCACATTAGTGATCTTGTTATACCACTATAATCCTTCTGTTCTACACAAGCATCCATTTATGAAAGTCTGTAGCTATTTGGTTGTTGTTCTCAATGTTTCAGGAACGTCCGATTGGGGTAGTGGTTAGAGCTCTGGTCTCTCGCGGCAAAGATGCCGGGTTCGAAACCGTTGCCGACTCGCACCAGTCTACCTAGCTGTAATGGGGTATCTGACTTTCAGTTAGGGAAGGAAAAAAAGCAGCGAGGAAGGTAATTGGTCACCCGACCTCTCGATGCTGGACCTAGCACGATGAAGTCTCTAACGTGCCAGTCTCCTGAGGCAGCATCTGATATGGGAATACCTTTACATTTTTTGTGATGTGCTTGATTTAAGAGAAATGTGACATACAGAATACCTGGAGTCTGATACAACAGTAGCCTAAGTCTTACGTAGCTTCATGTAGTTCCCGGGAGGTGGCTGAAGTGACCAGGAAAGAATTGGGCTATTACACCTTGAGGCATGTCGTCAAAGGCGACATAAGTGAGGTTGTGCGTGGGGCTGGCAACATCATCACGTAAAACATATTGCCAGATAAACCACCACTGTAAGAGCATGTGAATGTTTGGTGGAAGGGGGGGGGGGGCAGGTACAACTGTGGCTTCGTGCCCCGTAAGGAGCACACAAGGAAAAATGATGAGTGAGATACTACTACTTAGTAAGAAGCGATCACGTGATAATTATGACACGCAGAACTGCCACTGCAGACGTAAAGATTATTTGTTCAACAAATTACAAATCCGATATAGTTCTTTTATCCGTGTGTGTTATCTATCTATCTATCTATCTATCTATCTATCTATCTATCTATCTATCTATCTATCTATCTATCTATCTATCTATCTATCTATCTATCTATCTGTCTGTCTGTCTGTCTGTCTGTCTGTCTGTCTGTCTGTCTGTCTGTCTGTCTGTCTGTCTGTCTGTCTGTCTGTCTGTCTATCTATCTATCTATTCTGTCTGTCTGTCTGTCTTTTATTCTTTCTGTCTTTCTGTCTGTCTTTCTTTATCTCTCCGTCTCTCTGTCTAACACACTCTCTCTCTCTCTCTTACTCTGTTCTCTTCCTCCCAGGACGCGTTCAGTTTCATCATTCAAAATACATTCTTCATGACACTAGCCGCAACAAATTTCAAGCTAAATCAGATTTATGCCAACATTTCTGCATATTTGAACAACTTGTCGAGTGGTCCACGCGCTAAATTTCACTCATCCGATCATTCTAGGCGCGTGCATGAAATGAAGCCAGAAAGAACTGTGAACAATTTTGGAAATTTTAAGCAATCTGCATATTTACAAATCGGTACAAAGAACCACTAGTGTCTCTGTTTCTCTCTCACCTCCTCTTACACACTCTGTATTTGGTTCTTTGAACACAGCCGTCCTCGGGAATTTTAAAGGTGGTGCGAGGTTTTCTGATGGCGCCCCCTACTCCCTCATGCAGTACTGTATATTCTCTTATGAGACACAATTTCATGCTGTTGTGTTGGATCACGCTGTTATTTCAACAAGTGATTTTCAGCGCAGTATTCTGCTAAAACATGGTACACTTATGTTTCAAAATGTTATTGTAGGCAGTGGCGTCATTAGGGTTGGTGTCACCCAGTGCGGTAACTCATGGTGTCACCCCCATGGACCTCCTCCCGTACCAGACCATACAGAATGGAAGTTAATCTTACACAGTACATTGTTACAGTACATGTAAGCTGGGCTTACGAAAAATGTTTTTGTGGTTATAACTAACTACAGGGATATTTTTATAAAAAAGAATACATTTCAGCTGAAACACTGCACAGGAATTTTTAAGACAGTCATTTTGGTGTCACCCCCTCTGATGGTGTCACCCGGTGCGGTCCGCACCCCCGTAGTGACGCCACTGATTGTAGGTAATTTTGTTTTCTATATTCGTGTCAAATGACAGATGAGCGCTCAATATGCTGTTTTAAAAAAATGGTATAATATAGACAGCGTCCGATTGACAGAGTCGTTAGAGCGCTGATCTCTCGCGGCAAAGGCTCCGGGTTAGAATCACGGTACCGACACGCTCAAGTTTACCCAGCTGTAAATGGGTACCTTACTGTGAGTTAGGGAAGGAAAAGACAGCGAGGAAGGGAACTGGTCACCCACCTCTCGATGATGGACCTAGTATGAGGAAGTCTCTAACACTTTACTCCACTATGGCAGTATCTGCTATAGGACTACCTTGACACTGTCTATAAAATATAGACACGTAGACAAACAATCAGTTTCATGTAAGCAAATATTTTGTGACTTTCAAATTTCGGTTTCATTTTTCTTCTTCTGTTTAAAATGTTAAAGTTTTGTTATTATTCCTTTAAAAAAATTTTATTTCGGCGCCTGCCACATGTCGGCGCCCATCGCGGCCGACCCTCGCGAGCCACCCCTGTCTTTGAAATGCATTATTGTCAAGGACACATAGAGGACTTTGCAAGAATTCCTCGGATATACGTGCTTATTCTTCTTCAAAGACCATGTCACCGGGCGCAGGTGACCATGTCGTTCCACAGCTCTTGTTACCAGCGCTGTTTATCAGTTTAGACGTTGTCACGTATTTGCCTTCCCTGCTTTGCTGTAGTGGTCCAACAATGGCCAAAACTCAAGAGTATCTAATCTGAGTCGTCAACGGTGTTTACCAGCGTTGCCACTCAAGCTCTAGAGATAAACCCAGATGTTCTTCTTAAAAAAACCCAGAAATACCCAGATTATTTTATGCCTCAAATGCACGGGATAGACGATGTTTACATAATCTTTTATGTTCATCTTTTGCACAAATAATCTGTGTGCTATCAATTTTTATGTATTTCTTCATTTTTATTATTTTTTTTTTATTACCAAAAATTCACAATTAAATAAAATTGATTTTAATAACACCCCAATATATGAACTCTTCAAAATGAGATATTTTAACAGTAATATACTTACATTAGTTACATTAACAAAATGTTCCTCAAATTAAATATAAAATGTTAGTTGTAACTTGTTACTGTTGAAAATTGTCCCTTTGTCAGAGACTCGGCATCCATGTCGACAACTTCTCCTTCGTCAAGATCATATGCATGAATTGACAACGTGGAATCTTGATTGTGAAGTTCCAAAATCTTTGCATATCTCTGCCGACAACGTCCTTCACGCACATCTTCAACCACGCATTTACTAGGATTAAACTTATGACAAACTCCATCTTTGGTAACTGCTTGCTTGCTTGGCTAGTATTCGATTGTAAACTGTTTCACACAAAAGCTTGTTGGTTTGTTTAGTTTTAACTAAGTTAACCTTCGAAAACACTCTTTCGACGCATGCCGAGGAGTGAGGTATTGCCATAAGCGTGCATATGAGGTCAGCCAAAACATCAAATTTCTTCTGGTTATTAGCATCTGTTACTTGTTACAGTCCAGCCAGAATGTGGGCGGATCCTCATCCACTAGATGTCCAAGATCTTTTCGGTACGATGCCAGTTCTCGCCATTGATCAGACAGACGATCACGGCTCTCTTCTGAAACAACTGTTTAAACTGCGCAGCTAAGATGGTAGGTGGTTGCTGGCAGCATTTGCACAAAGTGCAAATGAATGACAAACACAGCCGAGAACAAAGACATGTGGAATCTCTTTCTTCAGATGTGCCTGTAAACCACTTGCAGTCCCCATCATAGTGACACAGTTGTCTGCAGCAAAACCAATGACGTTACTAAGCGGGATTTCATGCGTGCTCAACAATTTCTTAACAGTTGTAAACATGCCAAGACCAGTCCCATCCTCTACCTCAATGAGGTCTAACAGTGAATCGACTACTTTTTTTGTTTTTGTGTCACAGAATCGCACAACGACTGCCAACATCTGGTTCGTAGAAATATCAGTACTCTCATCAACGAGTATAGAAAATTTCTGATTTCTGCAAATGTTTATAACTTCAAGCCGCTCAAAATGAGCAATGCCGTACTGCATCACATAGGCAGCATTGGTGCGCTTCAGTGACATTATTTGAGCAATTGGGCTGTCTGAAAATATCTGCTTGCAACATTCAATCAAATGACCAGCTTGCGAAAACGGAGTATTATGTTCTGCCATGAAAGCCGAAAACAGTATCTCCGCTTTAGCAATTTTATCTTGGAGACAGGGCTCTTTTGGTTTGATGAAAAACTTGTAATAGCTTTTTTCCCCCAACACATAGTACATGCCAGTTTGAGCTGATGTAAACGAGTCAAAAAACAACGTCATTGACGTGGTTAAAAACAAGAATTAAATTTAAGTGGAATAAAAAATATATAGCACATAATGTTTTACATTTAATTATAATATAAATATAATGTATAATGCTCAGTGTACAGAATATACATACATTGTAAATGTCAATTGTCAAATATACCCAGATTAATGCAGATTTGGAAAATAATTACCCAGATACCCAGATGGAAGCCCAAAAACCCAGATCTAGTAAGAAATACCCAGCTGTGGCATCACTGGTGTTTACCTTCGCACAAGATTACTCTTGGCAGAAATGTAGATAGAAGTGTAATGGCGCTTCTATCCGAAAGGAGCGTCACAAGATACATCAGAAGTCAAGAACCATGCGGCATAGCGCTGAGCAATGGTTAACTTATATCTGTCCGTCGCCTTTTGTGAAGGATTTAAGCAATGGTTTTTAGCCCCTTCACGCCGCCAGCTGAGTTAATTCAGCGAATTCCTCTTATAATGGTATAGCTCTGTTTAGAGGTAAATATATGTCTAGGTATATATATATATATATATATATATATATATATATATATATATATATCTCTTGTTCTGGCTCATACGTTTGCTTTCATACATATAAAAAACGGAATCGACTACGATTGTTTAGTTTTAACACAACACGTAACAAATTTAATAATCAATTAGTATTAACAATTTAAAATAAATAATCTGCTGGTGACTTTTATATTGGAATCAAATTTTCTCTTCACAGAGATTTAGAGTGAGGATATAGTTCAGAAAAATTATGTCCTTTTTTGCTGGTGCCTTTTCATAAGCCCTTAACTTTTAATTGAGTCTAGCAGCTGTGATTTTCGTCACTGCTTGGTGATGAGGGCACTTCTTCACACAACTTGTCCGATATAGGCGGTTGGTGTTGATTCCCTGAATTTCATTCACAACTAGCTTCGTTTCACGAACTTTTGGACAAAATAGACAGTACAAAATGCCTCTGCTAAGTACACTGAATTGGAAGCTTAACAGGCGCATCTTCTCGTTGTCCACTCACCAATGTTAATCTCTCAGAAGAATTGAATTCTTGAGTATACACAGTGCAACTCAGGAAAGATGAATAAAATTCACCAATATTCCTCTAGGTATTAACAGGGAACTGTGTCTGGACAGCGCGAATAAGGATTTGTGCCTGAACTAACATTAACAACTTACATAGATCTCACAAAATGATATGATACACTTGAGGCACATGTGATGTAATCATCATTCATCAGTGCTCCAGTCGGAGTCTGGGGTCGCCTCTGCTTTCGGGTTTTCCGCATGACTAGCCAGAAGAAATCACCAGCGCTTGTTGTAGTGGTTTATCAATATACAGTTTTTGTATGTTGAGGTTGCCAGCCTCATTATAACTACTTAGCAAGAAACCTGTAAAATTTACATTAGTAAATAAATTGTTTACACTTACCCCAACATTTTTGGGAATACACAATCTCCTTGCACAGATTTAGACTGGACACAGCTCTGTATTAGATGCTTCGAATCACTTAGGCCTGGAAATTAGAGTTAATTCCTCTGACGGCGGGTGTTCTGCGAAATCATTGGGCCTGGGAAAACTTATGTTTAATTTTGACTTGTGATCAAATTCCTAAGATTCCAGTCTTGTATTAAAAATGCGAGTTTACTTGTAAATTCCTTAGTTGCACCATACTCCATCTGTTACTTATAGTTGGGGAATTTCTAAGTCCAATGTCTCTTTTTCTTTCTGGCTTTCTGTGAGTTGCTCGTATGAAGTTGCGAAGCTGTCTGTTCTGTGCCTCTGAATTCGCTAGATTATATCTCTCATTCTCAGTTCAAATCACATATTGTGTTTCCCAGAATTTTCCAATACAATTCATTGTATATTCCGGCTCTCACTTCAAACCAATCAAAACTCTCTAGCACTACGTGTGTTGTTTCATTTAAAAATCCCCTCGCGTGTTTTAAAACATTAAATTTAATATCCACGCGTGACCTCTTCATATCGTTGCGTCAGACTTCCGCCAGCATCTTGTGCTATCTTCACAAACCAATTTTGTGTATTGATACTGCCCCGATGCTATCGTCTGCAAATCTTGAGTTTCCAGACAGATTTATCTGTAATCTCGATACATAACGTACATCGGAAGCGATTACCTCATTATCTCCCGTCTTGTGCCAACATAGGGATAGTCGCTAGCCACCTGGTGTCAAGTGACGGACCATCACGTTCAAAGGGATCAATAGAGATGACCGTCTATATCAAATGTGGCCAGACGAATGAAGCGAAAACTTATCAGTCGCTGATCGGTCAAATTACATGGCGGTATTACAGTTCTGTCTGGGATCGGCTCAAAGCAAACATGGGAAAATTAAAGATAGTCCCGTGGCCGATACTTCCGTAGGGTGTGTGGAGTATTAGAGACTTCGCCCTACTGATCCAACATAGAGAGCAGAATAATGAATGAAAGGACAAAACATATGCCAAATAATAGCGATGAGTTAGAGGAAGGGAAAAATGAAGAAAAAAAGTGATACTGCCGGAGTGGACGTGAGATCGCACAACCGTATCGTCACAGACGTTGATTAAATAAAAAATAAATCAATAAAAAGGTAAAGGTAGTCTCATAGCAAATACTGCCGTAGAGGACTAACGTGTTACAGACTTCATTTATATTAGGTCCCAGCCTCATGACATGAGATGACTAGTTCCCTTCCTACTTGCCTTTGTCTCCCTTAACTCAAGAGCGAAGTCACATAATCATTTACAGCTGGGTAGACTGGAGTGAGACGCTGCCATGTTTCGAACCTGTAGACTTTGCATCGGGAGGCCAGCGCTCTAACCACAGCTCCTCCTACTTACATCTCTGTCTTCCAACTTACAGCGCTGTCTTTCTACTTACAGCTCTCTGCCTTCCTACTTACAGCTCTGTCTTCCAACTTACAGCTCTCTGCCTTCCTACTTACAGCTCTCTGCCTTCCTACTTACAGCTCTGCCTTCCTACTTACAGCTCTCTGCCTTCCTACTTACAGCTCTGCCTTCCTACTTACAGCGCTGTCTTCCTACTTACAGCTCTGCCTTCCTACTTACAGCGCTGTCTTCCTACTTACAGCTCTGCCTTCCTACTTACAGCGCTGTCTTCCTACTTAAAGCGCTGTCTTACTACTTACAGCTCTCTGCCTTCCTACTTACAGCTCTGCCTTCCTACTTACAGCGCTGTCTTCCTACTTACAGCTCTGCCTTCCTACTTACAGCTCTGCCTTCCTACTTACAGCGCTGTCTTCCTACTTACAGCTCTGTCTTCCTACTAACAGCTCTGTCTTCCTACATGCAGCTCTCTATCTTCCTACTTACAGCTCTGTCTTCCTACTTACAGCTCTGCCTTCCTACTTACAGCTCTGCCTTCCTACTTACAGCGCTGTCTTCCTACTTACAGCTCTGTCTTCCTACTAACAGCTCTGTCTTCCTACATACAGCTCTCTATCTTCCTACTTACAGCTCTGTCTTCCTACTTACAGCTCTGTCTTCCTACTTACAGCTCTGTCTTCCTGCTTACAGCTCTGTCTTCCTACTTACAGCTCTGTCTTCCTACTTACAGCTCTGTCTTCCTACTTACAGCTCTGTCTTCCTACTTACAGCTCGGTCTTCCTGCTTACAGCTCGGTCTTCCTGCTTACAGCTCTGTCTTCCTACTTACAGCTCTGTCTTCCTACTTACAGCTCTGTCTTCCTACAGGGAAATGGATGGATGTGAAAAAAAATTGAAAAAAGGTAATTCGTCTAACGAGGACAAAAGACAAAGAAAATAGCCAACGTTACGACCACAAGGCCTTCGTCAGGGAAAAGAAAGAAAGTGAAGGCTAGATAGGACTAGAAAAAGTGTCCTATCTAGCCTTCACTTTCTTTCCTTTCCCTGACGAAGGCCTTGTGGTCGTAACGTTGGCTATTTTCTTTGTCTTTTGTCCTCGTAAGACGAATTACCTTTTTACGATTTTTTTTTCCACCCCCATCCATTTTACTCCACGTCTTACAGCAGTTCCCCTCAACTTCCTCTGTCTTCCTACATACAGCTCTGTCTTCCTACATACAGCTCTGTCTTCCTACATACAGCTCTCTATCTTCCTACTTACAGCTCTGTCTTCCTACTTACGGCTGTGTCTTCCTCTTCCACGTTTGCCTCCAATGTTTCCTTCTATTATGGTTTTCAGTGAGGTCTGTTTATGTGACCAAACTATTGTATCTGTCTAACTTTGATCTCATTCAATAATGTTTTACATATTATTAATAAGCGATAAATCTTATATGTTACAACTAATTATAAAAACCTGTTACAGTATTTTTAAGTAATTTTACGCACTTTGAAAAGTGCTTGTCAGATACACAGCATATATTTTTAAGTGCTTGTATGAGGTGAGCGTCCGACTGACAGATTGGTTAGAGCGCTTGTCTCTCGCGGCAAGGGTGTCGGTTTCGATTCACACGGTATTGCCACGCTTCAGTCTACCCAGCTGTAAATGGGTACCTGACTTTGCACTTGAGTTAAGGAAGGAAAAGGCAGCGAGGAATGAAACTGGTCACCCCACCTCCCGATTCTGGACCTAGTATGGTGAAGTCTCTAACACTTCTCTCCCCTACGGTAGTATATTCTATGGGACTACATTATGATGGGATCAGTCAAAAACTGTAGTGTACTTCTTGTTGCTACCACACCCCTCCCAGTTCTCGGAAAACAACAAGATAGAGCCGAATAATTCTTCTAGTGATCAACAGTATTGACTTTCAGATCATCAAAGATGGCTATAGACTTTCGTCAGTAGGAAAATCATCGTGAGTTTTAATGTGCTCAATATACCAGACTATATCGGCGTCATATAACCAGATTTTATGATGTAATAATGGACTTTTGTACCAGTAACCTTAAATCAGCCTTAGGTATGTCTTTTACATTACTCCTTCTCTACCCAGGGAGCATATGCCTTCAGGAAACGTTTGCCAACTCCTCCTGTCGCGCGCCATCAGCTCAAGTTCTTTCCTTGTCTTCCTACTCATTTTTATTGATGTCTCCATGTCACCAGGTCACGTCTCCCTGTGTTTTTATATCTACCTCTGCTCCTGCTCCTAGGATTCTAAAACAGGAACTGCCTTGTTTAGCTATCAACAGGTATTCTTTTAGTGTGTCTTATCTATCGCCAGCGTCTTATTCTCATCTCTTGTTCCACTGTCACGTGTCTGGTTCTTGTCATTAGTTCCACAAAGGTTATCTTATGGTACCTCTTCAGTGCTTGTATTCTACACAAACACCCATTTATGAAAGTCTGTAACTTTTTTTAAATGTTATTTTTATTATATTCAAAGCCACATAGCAGGGCCGACGACATTTGAGTCGATGATTCTGATTTCTGCCCTGGGCTTGATTTCTTTAAATTTCCATATATTTTACCTAGTCAGTGAAAGCTCACCTAGCCTTTTGTAATTTGATTTTGATATCACTGTCTGTCCCTCCAGCTGTGTCTGTATTCCTGCCAAGAGATATGTATGATTCTACATCTTCAAGGGGTCATTGGCATTACCTGTACAGTCAATTTTGACGAGAATCTCAGAACTATGTTACGTGTTTCACGCGAAACTGTCACAACTGCCCCAAGTTGGCAGAATGGATAAAACCAGAAGTGAATGCAATAGCTGTAGCAGATTCAGGTCTCAGCGCAGGTTGAAAATTAAAAAAAAAACAATAACAGGAGGCTGAAACCAGGGAGACATGACCCAAGTGTGCTGTCCTTTCTTAGTCTGTAAAGGAGATAAAATAACAGAAACACTTGTCTGACGGAGTGGACACTTCTGATGATCAGATTTCCTCCTTCTGTAACGCTCTATATAGAGCCATTAGTAATACGTAAGTATCGTTGCTTCCTCGTGGTTTAACGCTAATTAGCGGCGTATTTAACTGGAGTTCATCCTCTTCACGTTTCTATCATCTAATGAACGCTTTATAATTATAGCAGTAAATACAGTTTTGAGTTTACATAATCGTGTCCATAATTACACGTGATAGAATCGTTATATAACGTCATTAATTCGAGGAGCACAAATTGCGTCGGGAATTTTCCATTAGACAGGAGATGGGGGAATGCGGTCCAAAAATTTAACTACAGAAAGATAAGTGGGTGGATTGCAGCTGCCGTAACAGCAGAGAATATGAAATTGTTCAGTGGTCAAGCGTACAACGTGTTTGCAGTCTTGTGAAAAGTCACTTAACGGTGTTGTGTAGTTTGTTGATTTAACACGAGACCACAGATAAGGTCTTCTGTATTTGATTGTCTGTCTCTCTGTCTGTCCCTCTGTCTGTCTGTCCCCGTTTCTATCTATCTATCTATCTATCTATCTATCTATCTATCTATCTATCTATCTATCTATCTATCTATCTATCTATCTATCTATCTATCTATCTATCTATCTATCTATCTATCTATCTATCTATCTATCTTTCTGTCTGGTCGCCCACCGATCTATCTATCTATCTATCTATCTATCTATCTATCTATCTATCTATCTATCTATCTATCTATCTATCTATCTATCTATCTATCTATCTATCTGTCTGTCTGTCTGTCTGTCTGTCTGTCTATCTATCTATCTATCTATCTATCTATCTATCTATCTATCTATCTATCTATCTATCTATCTATCTATCTATGTATCTATCTATCTAGTCCATCGATATATCTGTGTGTGTCTGTCTATCTTTGTTTGTATGTCTGTGCATCTGCTTATATGTCTGTCTGTCTAATTTCGATTGTATCTCTGCTCGGCTATCTGTTTTTTGGTATGCATTTCCCTCCCCCATCTCGCTTAAGCCCTTATCTCCCGCCCACTGTCTCTCTCTCTGTTGTCTGTCTTTCTGTTTGCCAGACTTTCGGTCTGCAGCTCATTGTCTTTATCTTTGTCTACCTCTGCCTAATATTTTCTCTCTCTCTCTCTCTCTCTCTCTCTCTCTCTCTCTCTCTCTCTCTCTCTCTCTCTCTCTCTCTCTCTCTCTCTGTCTTTCTGTCTGCCAGACTTTCGTTCTATCTATCTACTTTTAATAAGTCTCCCGACCATCGAATCTGTTTCAGTTGTCTGTCTGTTTATCAGTTGTTTTTCTGACTGTTTGTATGTTCACGTTCACATTGTTTGTCTGTATATCCACCCTTGCATTTGTATCAATGTATCCACGCTTACACCGTCTGTATATCCATGCTTACATTTTCTGTATATCCATGCTTACATTCACCGTATATGTCGAGCCATATAGTTTCTGTGTGCACCCAATTTCCATGGACCTGAAGCGATTTCCCCTATATTGTTAAATTTAACCCCTGACCTTTCTAGATTTACCGTAATCGTCCTATTATGTGTTTAAGCCTTAATCTATCAATTTCCCACCGCCGTTCCATGCATTATCGCATCTTTTTAAGGCGACCAGGAGTGACAGTTATACGATGTTCATACCTTTGTCTTCGTTATCTTTCTTATCTTGCAAATTTTCTATTCTTACCTATTAAAAATGAAAAACGGATGCTTGGTGCGTGGAATAAAAAAGGTTGAACTTGTGGGACAAGATCGCCAGTGTGGATCCCATGACAAGAACCTGACACATGTCAGTGGAGCAAGAGGTGGGAAGGAGACACTGGCGTTGGTTAGCACATACATTCTTCTTCTTCTTTGATCCTTAGCCGCCGACTGTCAAAGCAGTAAGGGGCCATCACGCCTGGTGGCGTCTCATAGGGCAGCAACAAATTGTTTCCACTTTGTTCGGTCGGCGGCCATCCTTCGTACAGTGCCCGGGACCCAAAGATGCAGCAATAGAGAATGCAGTCAGCGACCCATAGCTTGACTGCTTGCGTCAGGGTCAGCGAACCAGAGCTGACCAAGACCCTACTCCACCTCCACGTGGTGGTCCTGGAAACAGGCTGCATCACTGCAGTCTGGCTGAGAGAGTAGGGATCGCAGAGGGAAGGCAAACCCGGTCCCAAAAAATGCCGTGTTGAAGTCGGATGTGTCGGCCGAAAGCCGCAGATATCGCAGCTCCGGTGTAAACAGACACTACGCAACAAACGTCCTTTTCAGGACGAACGAGGAAGAAGAAGAAGAAGTACAATGCCCAACTCTGGTTCATTCGTTGCATCTCAGCCTCCACCGTTCTCCGCCAAGTTGTTTTTGGTCGGCCTCTCTTTCGTTTTCCTACAGGGGTCCATAGCATAGCTGTTCTTGTGATGGCGTCGGGGTCTCTTCTGAGGACATGGCCAACCCAGCTACAACGTCTGCCAGCTATGATGGTGTGCATGTCCTATTGCTTGCTCCGATTAAGTAGATCTTGGTTGGTGATGGTATTAAATCCTGCTTGTTCTTTCCTCAGTTTGTGGTCTACTGCTTTTGAAATTCTCTGTATAATTATCCTGCCTAGTATTTTGCTAGGAACTGAGAGAAGAGTTATTCCTCTCCAATTATTGCAGTCTGCAAGATCTCCCTTCTTGGGCAATTTGACAATTATTCCTTTGTTCCACTCCGTTGGTGTTGTCCGTGTTTTCCAGACTTGTGCAAATAGTGGTTCTAATAGTTCTGCTGCTAGCTCAGGGTCTGTCTTAAATAGCTGTGCATTTAAGTTATCATGGCCAGGAGCTTTTCCATTCTTTAACCCTTTGATTGCTGTGATGATTTCTTCTTTTCGTGGAATGTCTGTATTAACATCTAGATCATTTTCAGCCTCAGGAACATTCAATTGTGTCTCTGGTGGTTCCTTGTTCAGAGTTTCTCTGAAATGCTCTGCCCATCTTGTTTCCTGTCCCGCTGCTGTCGTGATGAGATTTCCTTGCTTATCTCTTACTAATGTAATATTGTTTGCACCTCATTTTCCGCGGATGATTTTAGTTATTTTGTATACTGTGCTTTGCTCATTTCTCAGTGCTGCCTCTTGTGCCTGTGTCACGGGACGCGAGTAAGTCTGCAATTAAATTCCTAAAACCTAATGGTAATATTTTGTCGGTAAATTTCTCACTGAATGAGTGTGTATTTCGACTTTCTATACTGATTGTCGGCACAGACATCGTTTTCATCAGTCGTGAAAAATTGACCAATTTTACAAGGAATGTTGACATAACAATAGCCATCGCTCGGCGTGAGTCTTGTAAACGTAATAACATTCACCTGTAGAAAGTCATAAATGTCGCCCAACAGGGAGACATTACATAAACAGTCCATCGCCGGACGTCGCGGGTGTGTTTACACAAAGCCAGTAATACCCAATTATTATTTTGGCTAGTAATAGAACATAATGTGCAGTCGGCGACAGAAGGCCAAGTAATTTTACAATGAGTATTGTGGTCAGTCGTTCAGACAAAGTAATATTGGATTAAAGGAGACTGAAAGTCTGAGCCAGGGACAACATGAAAGCAGTATGAATACGAAATTAGAACGAGAAGAACAACACTGTACGTGCCCCAAAAGACGAACGCAGACAAGTTGTCTCGGATAAGCAAAATATGAGAGCGACCATAGCAAAATAATACAGGAAATTTTACACAGTTTGAGGACGGAATGTCTGACTTTAGGAAAACAAACGAAATTTCACATGACACAGGAAGCGAACCCGAAAAATCGCCCTAGGCGATCCAGACGATATATAACCCAACTATATTCATGGCTTGGGATTGGTAAGAGAAACCATTCCGCCAACCAAAACGTGGGTTCTAGATTTCACAAGAAAGAATCAAGACATTGTGTCAGTGAAATTCGTATAGGGACACCAAGTGGTAGAGACAGGGACCATTTGAGATACTCATCCTTAGTCTACTACGTGGTTGGCGTTAATCACAGGACAAGCTTTAGAGTAGGGCCGACCGAGATACTGCGACGACACGCATCTCACACGTAATTAACGGCAACAACCTACCAATACTCCACGGGGGTCAGAAAGGAATTTACCAGGCGGTGAAGGGTCTTTCTATCATCGACTACCCACCCAAAAAGAAAGCAGAAAATACCCAGAAGGATTGCTGCATTTCTAAATAGCTGTCCACGTGAAATTTAATGATCTGAAGTGGCAGTCGCCAACGGATGATTTTTTACTACAAGTGCCTTTGAGAAACTATGATCAAAAGCTGCAAGAGCAGACGGGAGATTTTGTAACCTCAGTGCCTACCAAATTTATCGAGATCCTAAATTACATGCAGTAATGGACAGATTCTCCCTGTACAATTGATGCACCAACAAATACGAATATACAACATATTTCCATCATCGTCACCACATAAGCAAAATACCAAGACAACAAAAGGACATCTGCATAACAGACGAAGTCTCACCCGCCTAACATTGTGTTCAACCTCACCCATGAATAAGACACCTCGGACGCTCGGAACAATGTCAACACAGACATTGTGAAAGACAAAAATACAAGCCGTGGACACCTGGCGAAATCGAGTGAACCGTCTGTCATGGAATATTCTAATCCACATATATAAATTATTAGGTAAATATAAAGCCTAACAAATAAAATTAATAAAGAGAAGAGCAATGGGAAAATGACAGTGCTGTCACAAAGAATGTACTCGAAATCCCCCTTGTTTTCTGCTTCGTCTGCAAATTGTAACGCTTTCACGTTGATATAAAAGCTTACTGTATTATTACCCGCTTTCTTCAATGAAACGTGTGCTGTATTTCTTGGAAAAGCATTGAGACGTACTGCGTAATGACCTAAATTAATCCTAACATTAATTATATTACGTTACCAAAACGAACGAACAGATGGACAAAAGGATAGCGAGAGGGGAGGGCTGAAAATCAGGAACGCATGCAACACGCGACGCGCGATATACAAATGCTGGCATCACGCGTGTAAGTCTACAAGCACTAACTTTTTCAGACGGACAGTGATAAAATACACTACCCTTTCCCAGAGTTAGGTTTATAAATCATAACAGACTCTTATTAGAAAAGATAACAATAGATGGGTTTACGTTTGAACACATAACAGTACCCAGACAGCACATCTTCCAAACAGGAGGTAGAAGAAATTGCATATTTTGAACGCAGCCACGTAGCTCCTTTAAATTAGTATTTTTGGGTTCCTTAGGGCTTGCTGACAAATAATATGTAAAACGTTACGCAAATAGTCCAGGAATTAATAAATTATAACCAAAATAAAATATTGGGGGTGCCTGACAGCATAAAATCATTTCTGCTCATAAGATTTTTTTTTAACGTGTTTGAAAAAAATTTACGTTACAGAAATAGCCTACCATGTAAACTCCAAATTGATTGGAGCGCAACAAATGAAAGCCTAACCACGATTGGTCGGGCTATAAATACTATCCTGGTTGTTAGGGGAAACGGGGAAAGGTAACATTTTTTCAAACACTTGTCGAAACGGGGCTCATTGGTCAGACTCGCTGATATACACACTTGGGAGCGTTAGTTCGAAACCACTTGTTTAAAAAAACTTGATAAAGCATCAGTGCGTTGAAGCCAGCTCATATTTGTGTAAAATAAAAGCCTGGAACATAAGCAGATAGGAATTTGTGCCAGTATTTTGTGCCAGAATTCATTGCTAATCAACGTATCTGTGTTTATTTCCATGAAATTGTGGTAAGCTTGAACCATTCAATATCTTTTAATGAAAATTGAATGTGAATTGTTGATTTATGCCTGTATATATATATATGTGTAGTTCAGTGGCAAAAGTGAGGTAAAGCCTGTAATGCTCCAGCCTGAACAGAGGGTGTCGGAGAAAAGTCAAACGGCATGGAATGGCCAAACAGTACACTGACACCTGGATGATTGACTAGAAATAAATAATGCTGGAAGTGCAGAGGCGTAGTAACCATTAAGAAGGGTAATACTGGAATAAAGTATTTCAGATGAAGCTGACTGTTGGCCTAACGCTCTGAACGCAATGTTTGTGATGTATTGTGATCAGTGTAAAAGAGAATATAAATTAGTTATGAAGTAGAAGGTACATCCTTCTTGATTTCAGGGACAGTGGTCTTGATGTACTGAGCAGCACCTGGTCAGAGCTTTGCTGAATCCAGAGTCGGACAGCATACTCCTTGGTCTTTTTAGCTATCAGTGAGGTGTCTCCTGAGCCCAGAGGAGAATTCGAGCAGAGGAGTCCTTTCCTGCCGCCATCACGCCAGATAAGCGAATTGGCCAGCTGAGCTCAACATTATGTCCCCTCATCTTGAACTGACTTTTTAAAATTAACATTAAGAGGGGAATTTACTTGTCTTAAAATCAGGAACTGTGAACATCTCCAATACTGGTCCCTAAAGACAAACTATTGAAGTCATGATGACAAATACCAACAGAGCTTGAACAAAACAAAACCAGTATTACCTCATTTTACTACTACACAACTGACACACATAGACCATTTGTAATAATATATGTCACTACAATATTCATATTAAATACATTCTGTACATAACTTGTAATTTAAATTGATTGTGATTCCTGGTTCCCTTGTAGTTGAATCAGGACACATATTCATTCATGCCAGTAATGAATACATATTGTTATTTGAAAGTTTATCAGTGACTCTTTTAAGATATCTTTGTAGAGTGTTATATGTATGTGAGTGTCACAGTGTTGTCAAGAGTAGTGGATTAAATTAAATTGTTTATCTGTCTGTTGTTGTGACTTACACTTCTTCATACACATACCCTAGACACATAACGTAGCATCACACTATTCCAGAATAATTCTGACTGAGATATATAGATATGTGGTAGCAAGTAAGGTTATCTATAATACACTACTCTTAATAGATATAGATACCTTCACAGCTGATCTCAGTCAGTACACTAAGTTCCCTATAAGTATTTATAACATCCCACTTCACCACACCGTCCAATGTTATTGTAGGCAGACAAAGACTTGTCCATTGAGTTCAAACAACCAGAGTTTATTGACAGTTAGCAAGAGACCAAGAAACACAAGATATCCTTTTTGTTAGTATTTAGGAGTTACTTAAATTCATCATCATCACATAGGGTAGACTTTAGATTCATTTGTGTATTTTGCATTAACTAATATCTTTCTTCACAGGGATAGTTAATGTTATTTCTAGTTGCATTTGTATCAGTGTAATTGAATGTTGTTATATTTCAGAACATTAATAAATGTTGTAGTTGTGTTTACCAACACACGTTATCACATATATAGAGAAGGAACGAAAGTGTGCGAAAGAGACATACTGTTCTTCTTCTCTTTCTCTTCTGTTCACTCAGTGTAATAGGGGAGTGGGGGCTCGTTAGTATATAGAGGGGGAGATAGAGTGGTAGGAGGTATATGTCACGAGATCCAGAATCACTGGGGCTATATGCTGGGAATTCATCCCAAAGTCTTATATTCACCTTCTCCACTCCTGCTGCTCATCTTCAACCGGGTGCCAGGCGAATCTGAGCCATTGACAAAGCCGGCACCTCACAGATAACTCTCTTTGGTTACCCTCACAGGGGTAACTTTGTGACATAATTGTGGGCTCGTCCGGGATATACCTTGGGACTTGCCCTAGACTAAAACATTAAATAATTCTTTTTTGCAAATTTTGTAATAACCTATTCACTGTCTTCTATACTGTTCCTTATTCTACTTAGGTAGAGGGAAAGAACACAGAATAGAGTATTAGATAACTAGATATTCATATTAGATATTAAGATTAGATATTCATAGTATATTAAGAAAGACATTGACACATGTTAGAAGATTACACCGTATTAATTTATATGCACTTTATTACTGCATCTGGTTACCAATATTGATTTGTTGTCATCATTATAAATTTACCTGGATTTTTGGTAGTACCACGTGGGACTCGATCAAAAGGCATTGTTGAAGTCGGACGCTTTGAACGAGCGACCCGACATTGTGTATTCCTTTTGTTCACAAGTGGACAATAGCGACTAAGCCACTGAGACGAAACATTTTAGTATTGTTTTCTTGGTAGGCAGGCAGTGGATGGTCAGAAATATTTGACTGGTATTCTTAGCAAGCCTTAGAATTGTATTGCCAAGGTTTTCTTTACTATTGTCATTTACCTGTACGGCTGTAAAGGTTATAGCGAAGCATACGGGACATTTGTTTTGGTTCTTCCTTTGGCCAAGGGCACAAATTTTTTCTTCGCCCTATATTTTTTTTCTCTCACATAATTTTGAGTAGCGATAGGCAGATTGAATTCTAGCTTGATCATGGCAGATTTGAGGCAAATTCGCGCTGCGATTATCCAGGAAGCAACTAGTTTAAAACTAGAAAAAGGAGAACTTATGGAATATGTGGAAAAAATGTTAACGGCGCACAAAGAAGAGAGAAAAGACAAACTTGCAGAGCAAGAGAGAAAAGATAAACTAGCAGCAGAAGTAGAGCAAAGAAGATTGACATTAGCAGCGGAGAAGGAGGAGAGAGAAGCCAAGAAATTAGAAGCTGAGAGAGAGAGAGAGGCCGAGTATAGGAGATTCAAGGCAGAGTTAGAGAGAAATAAGGCAGAGAGAGAGAGCACGAACTTCGGATGAAGAGGTTGCTTAAAGCATTTGAACTATCCACAAGAGTTGAACCAGAAATATGTATTTCGGCCCATGAAGTGGCAGACGAGCTATCATATCGCCTAGAGGACACACCATCTTCGCCTTGCATTACGACATATGCAAAGAAATCTGCAGGAGAAACTGATTACGAGAAGGGCGCAGTTGACCGGTATCAGGGGAAGAAAGACAACTTGCTTTGCAATCCACATAGACAGGAAACTCAACACAACTCCTTTTCTCAGAACCAGAGGCAAGGGGAAAAATGGTGCCGGTATTGTCGCATGAAAAATCACTACACCAGTGAGTGCCGAAACCGCCCTCCTCTCCATCGCTTGGCGTATATAGAAACCCGAACAATGAAGGACAAAGAGTCCCGGAGAAAAGAGGGGGAAAAATCACACCCGGCGGTAGTTAATTCAATGGATTCCAGACACCGATGCAGAGATAACGGAAAGTTATTAAAAGGCACAGAAGAACCCACTCTAATTGCGAGCGGTACCTTCGATGGATCTTGCAAGGGGACTTCGAATAAAACAATTTCACCTGGCATCACAGGGAAGAAGAAAACAGGCACTTGTCTCCTGACATCAGGAGAACAATTATTACCTTACTCCACCGGCCCTTCTACGTGGAAAGAAGCGACCGGACAGGAACGGGCATTCGCTATTATCCACGGAAATAGACAGTTGCACACATCGCCTAAGTCTGCCTTTATCCAAGACGAGGAAAAGTCAGATCCTACCACTTTTAAAACTTACGGAGAGAAATGTGTGCCTTTAGAAGGTATAACAACACATACGATTATCGGGACAGGGTGGACGACGGACACGGAGGCACCCCCCGACTCTCTTCAAAAGGAGGTAGAAGAGGATTATGAGGAGAAAAGTGTGGTAGAGCCGGCGGGGATACAGCAGCTCAACACCCATGGGACTCCGATTCTATATGTAGGCGAGACAAAAACTAAGCGGATAGAGAGAAGGAAAGACACCAGGCGACACAAGAGGAAACAGCTTGGTGTACGCGCTTTATGCAAGGCACAGCGCAGATGCGCGAAATTTACAACACACTGTACCCGATATAAATGGACAGATGGGTTGCACCGTATCTTGAATTATGACCATTCCACGGGCAAGATACACAAGATACGTAATAAGGACAAACAAGGGCCAACTTTGATCCGTCGTCGGATTCAAAGATTGGTTAGCAGAAGAAAGAAGTGGGGAAACATTTTTTATTTCGACAGAGCGAAGAAAGACACACTGAGAGTTAGTGTCAATAAGAATGGACCACTCAAAAGAAAGAAGAGGTTTAAACCTGGCAACGAATATTACAAGGACCCTAATGCAAAGGGGCGGAAAAGGAAAAGTGATATTGTAGGGACGGCGACTAGCGCCCGGATTCCCTCGGAACACAACGTTGTCAATAGAGAAAGAGCGGAAGAGGTATTCGATTCCAGGCTGGAATTCGATTCGAAAATCAGTTCAAGACTGGTTAGATCAGAACAATTGACTGATGGAACTGTGGAAATTCAGGTCACAGGTAACGGCGATCCTCCAATGATGGCGGCTATCGCCCGGACTCCCATTGAAGGCAGATATGTCAAGGGAGAACTACGAACGGCAGTTTTAAATGATCATACATACGAAGTCATTTTAGGCTACAAATATGTGAGTTTAGGAGACACTCGTCAATCAAGAGTCACAGCTGCAGTGCAGACAAGTGACCAAGCGAAGTAGAAGAGACTGAAGGGAGACAATCCACCAGAACCAGGAGACTGCTTTAAACAGCAAGGACAACTCCTTAGGAAAGTAGAAAAGCGCGGATATGAGTATAAGCAACTGGTAGTACCAGCACGATATAGATTTTATATCTTAGGTATGGGACATGCTAGTGAATCTAGTGGTCAGGTCAGACAATACATCACTACGCAAAGAATCACCCACCATTATTATTGGCAGGGAATCGCAGGGGACATGGATCAATTTATCCGATCAGGTCCTGAATGCCAGAGAGGGGCATCAAATCATGGGAAAAGTGAGGAAGCCACTGTTAAGGGAAACAGACTACGTATGAAGAAGAGGAGGCGTCAACATGACGGAGAATATAATACGACTGGTCCTAAGTGTGAGCTAGAGATAGGCAAACAAGTTTTACTGTTTATGCATAGTAAACAGAACAGGTTACTGATTGGATGGCACGGGCCATACGCAATGGTCGAGAAGGCATCTCGAACCAATGATAAGATTCCAATGGAGAATCAGCTGGAAATATATAATATTATTCTGCTAAAGAGATACTTAGCCAGACACATAACTGAAGCGGCCAACTTCAGGACACGAGCAGCCACAAAGCATTTGAATAAAGGAAATCCGAACTCAGCACTGCAGCCCAATGCGGCTAGACAGTCATCTGCAGGTGTGCAGAAAATCACAACACACTCTACGAACGTAGTCGAGCAGGGGCGACAACTCTTGACTACGGTCACGATATTGAAACAGGAAAGGGAGCAGCTCTTTATAGCTGATGCAGGAGAAGCAACTGAGGAAGATTGCGAGAAGAACGATTTGAACGAGGAGAAGGATGGTGGAAACGAGGAAGATGAGGAGGATAGTGATAGCGAGGAGATAACATCAGCCGACAATAGGGAATGTAAAATGCATCCTGACTCGCAGGAGTCTTCCCAAGCTAAGACTTCGTGTGGGGGGACATATGTCACGGGACGCGAGTAAGTCTGCAATTAAATTCCTAAAACCTAATGGTAATATTTTGTCGGTAAATTTCTCACTGAATGAGTGTGTATTTCGACTTTCTATACTGATTGTCGGCACAGACATCGTTTTCATCAGTCGTGAAAAATTGACCAATTTTACAAGGAATGTTGACATAACAATAGCCATCGCTCGGCGTGAGTCTTGTAAACGTAATAACATTCACCTGTAGAAAGTCATAAATGTCGCCCAACAGGGAGACATTACATAAACAGTCCATCGCCGGACGTCGCGGGTGTGTTTACACAAAGCCAGTAATACCCAATTATTATTTTGGCTAGTAATAGAACATAATGTGCAGTCGGCGACAGAAGGCCAAGTAATTTTACAATGAGTATTGTGGTCAGTCGTTCAGACAAAGTAATATTGGATTAAAGGAGACTGAAAGTCTGAGCCAGGGACAACATGAAAGCAGTATGAATACGAAATTATAACGAGAAGAACAACACTGTACGTGCCCCAAAAGACGAACGCAGACAAGTTGTCTCGGATAAGCAAAATATGAGAGCGACCATAGCAAAATAATACAGGAAATTTTACACAGTTTGAGGACGGAATGTCTGACTTTAGGAAAACAAACGAAATTTCACATGACACAGGAAGCGAACCCGAAAAATCGCCCTAGGCGATCCAGACGATATATAACCCAACTATATTCATGGCTTGGGATTGGTAAGAGAAACCATTCCGCCAACCAAAACGTGGGTTCTAGATTTCACAAGAAAGAATCAAGACATTGTGTCAGTGAAATTCGTATAGGGACACCAAGTGGTAGAGACAGGGACCATTTGAGATACTCATCCTTAGTCTACTACGTGGTTGGCGTTAATCACAGGACAAGCTTTAGAGTAGGGCCGACCGAGATACTGCGACGACACGCATCTCACACGTAATTAACGGCAACAACCTACCAATACTCCACGGGGGTCAGAAAGGAATTTACCAGGCGGTGAAGGGTCTTTCTATCATCGACTACCCACCCAAAAAGAAAGCAGAAAATACCCAGAAGGATTGCTGCATTTCTAAATAGCTGTCCACGTGAAATTTAATGATCTGAAGTGGCAGTCGCCAACGGATGATTTTTTACTACAAGTGCCTTTGAGAAACTATGATCAAAAGCTGCAAGAGCAGACGGGAGATTTTGTAACCTCAGTGCCTACCAAATTTATCGAGATCCTAAATTACATGCAGTAATGGACAGATTCTCCCTGTACAATTGATGCACCAACAAATACGAATATACAACATATTTCCATCATCGTCACCACATAAGCAAAATACCAAGACAACAAAAGGACATCTGCATAACAGACGAAGTCTCACCCGCCTAACATTGTGTTCAACCTCACCCATGAATAAGACACCTCGGACGCTCGGGACAATGTCAACACAGACATTGTGAAAGACAAAAATACAAGCCGTGGACACCTGGCGAAATCGAGTGAACCGTCCAATGTTATTGTAGGCAGACAAAGACTTGTCCATTGAGTTCAAACAACCAGAGTTTATTGACAGTTAGCAAGAGACCAAGAAACACAAGATATCCTTTTTGTTAGTATTTAGGAGTTACTTAAATTCATCATCATCACATAGGGTAGACTTTAGATTCATTTTGTGTATTTTGCATTAACTAATATCTTTCTTCACAGGGATAGTTAATGTTATTTCTAGTTGCATTTGTATCAGTGTAATTGAATGTTGTTATATTTCAGAACATTAATAAATGTTGTAGTTGTGTTTACCAACACACGTTATCACATATATAGAGAAGGAACGAAAGTGTGCGAAAGAGACATACTGTTCTTCTTCTCTTTCTCTTCTGTTCACTCAGTGTAATAGGGGAGTGGGGGCTCGTTAGTATATAGAGGGGGAGATAGAGTGGTAGGAGGTATATGTCACGAGATCCAGAATCACTGGGGCTATATGCTGGGAATTCATCCCAAAGTCTTATATTCACCTTCTCCACTCCTGCTGCTCATCTTCAACCGGGTGCCAGGCGAATCTGAGCCATTGACAAAGCCGGCACCTCACAGATAACTCTCTTTGGTTACCCTCACAGGGGTAACTTTGTGACAGCCTGTCTTGCAAGATCGTCTAGGAAATTCCTTTTGTTGGCTCGGGTTTGGCGTTTAACTTCCTTGTCCAGCTGACTGTACTGTTCGCTATATAGTTGCTTTAACCTGGGGGACTTCGCTTCTGTTTTCTTTCTTTTCATTTCCTTTCTCATCGTTATGGTGTTTAATGTTTCTGGTGTTATCCAGTCTTGCTTCTTTCTTTCCTGGAATCCCAAGCATGATTTGCTGCTTTCCTTATATATTGATGAAATGGTGTTGAATTTCTGGTCTTTATCATCAGTCGATGTCTTTTCCTGACTTTTGGCAAATTGATATCGCTTCTTTATATCAGCAGTGGATCCTAATGATGCCATACTCCCCACTGATCTCCTGGGTAAGTGAGATCGGATGCCTAGCCTTCTCGGATAAGGGTGAAAAAAATAGTAGGTCCCGTGTGCACGTTGCGCACGTTAAAAATCTCTCGGTAGTTGGAAATCGTAAAGAGTAGGCCATACGACCGCTGCCCTGGCAAAAATTTAAAAATTAGGAAACCTACCTTCCACAAAACTATTTATAGATTGTGTGATTCCTGCACACACACACACACACACACACACACACACACACAAACACTGGAATCCTGGCCGGTGCTACGTGTTCGTACACTGTGCTGAGATCCTCCTTGTGTGATCTAAGAGAGGAGATCGGAGCACTGATGGAGTTGTCCGTGTGCAATGAAGATGGTCCTAAAACCCAACCCAACCCAACCTGTGATTGGGATAAAATACGCCACTGTAAATACCAGAAAATATCAAACATGTTTTACAACACGATCAACAATAAACACACACGTTGAGAAAACAGTTGATGGGTTAGGGTATGGCACACTTTAAGGAAAAATCAGTTGATAGCATTACATGGAAGTCCTTGTTCTGGAATCCCCATGTAAGAGAAAAAGAGGGATACCCCTTCCCCCCCCCCCCCCCCCCCCCCCCCCACCCCCAAAAAAAGGAAATAACAGAAAGAAAAAAAAACACATACACATAGAGAAGAGACTCAAACATAGACATGATGGGACAATGAAAGACCTTGAAAGAATAACACAACACAGGAAGGCTTGGTGTATCTTTGCTGAAGGCCTGTATTCCATGGGCGGCTGGAGGGTAATGAAATAATGACATAGTTTAGTCAGGCCTGTTTCCGGGGCTCATTATTTTTTCACAATTTCTTTTTCTCGTTCTGCTTCTATTCTCTACGGCCTCAAGGAGATTGTGTTGCAGGGCTGGCATTCAAAGGGAGATAAATGTTAAGGGGAATGTACACCAGTGGCGGATCTACTATGAAACTAATGAAGCTTAAGCTTCAGGGCCCCCAATCCCGGAGGGGCCCCCAAAAGCGACTTTTTCTTCAGTTTTTATATGTGTGTTGTTGTGGATCTACTATAAGGGGCCCCTCCAAGAGTTCAAGCTTCAGGGCCCCCAAAATGTAGATCCGCCACTGAGGTACACAAGTATGTTTAAAGGTGTGCTACTCACATGCTATATCTGTCTATCTATCACATTCTCTCTCTCTCTCTCTCTCTCTCTCTCCAGTTTTGGAAAATAATAATTTTGTTTTTCAATTGCGCAGAATGCCCTTCTGAAGACACTAGCAAGCCTGGAATCTGGAGGACTGCGTCTGGTCAGTATTATTTGTTATACGTTCTTTTTTTTTTTTCTTTAAAAAAATTGTTCTTTCTTTCCTTCCATTCTTTTGCCTTTCATGTTGTTTACTGTACTCTTATCTTCTGATTATTATTCCCCAA
Organism: Oreohelix idahoensis; assembly: GCA_024509875.1. NCBI lineage: Eukaryota > Metazoa > Mollusca > Gastropoda > Stylommatophora > Oreohelicidae > Oreohelix > Oreohelix idahoensis. The sequence continues at coordinate 216,294 of JAMPIV010006025.1, forward strand.
CAGCTTTCGCATGTTGTGTTTGTAAAAACAGAGAACAATGTTTGTAACGAGAAAGTCACCCGCCAACATATGGTGGATGTTGTGCCTTGTCTGCTGCATGCCATGATGACAGCAGTAAATTCTCCTGTGTTCGTTTTATTCATTCCCGTTTTGCTTAAACGGAAACAGTGGCACGAAAGCTTAGGAGCTTCATCTATAATGAGCAATGAGGCTTCGCTTTATACAGGGTGTTCCACGAAAAAGCGGCCCGTGACGTCATGGAATGCTGACGTATTGTGTCGGAAGTAGTGTGAATGGCCAAGTAGTACTAGCGATCCCGTATGGATATAATTCTCAACAATAGCTATCCTTTCTTGCAGTGAAAACGGCATTGTGATAGACAGTTTATTTAAACACACACGATGGTTTTCAAATACTCACGGTCCAACCACGGAAAATAATTTAGGTCAATCTAGTACTACTTAGAACCTTTTATAACCGACATATTTGTAAACATTGAAAAATGCTGAAAAATCTGGCTACTTTCACTTTTTAAATGGGGCCGCTTTTTCGTGGAACACCCTGTATATATATATATATATATATATATATATATATATATATATATATATATATATATATATATATATATATATATATATAAGGACTAGAGGTTGCCTACCTAAATAGACTAGACCCTAGTGGAAAGAAAGACTAAGAAGATAGATTTCAGAAGAAAATAACAGTGACTGTGGGAGATGAGGCTATTGGCGTCAAGGGTCGAGAACCGAAATTGACTCTCCCTTGCCACTAAGTGACGTAATGTTTTGCGATAACCTCACTACCTCTAGCTACCAAGACTGGGATAAGGTTTAATACTTAACACCACAGACACCACTTACAGACAACATATAGGTTGAAGTAAGTGACTGATCCAGCCGGAAATTTACAATGGATTTTATTTACACCACACAAAAAAATTCATATAACATACTACAAAAATAGAATAAACATGCGTGTTCCTACACCTGGAAAGAACATAACAATTAATTTCAAGTGATTAGGTAAGGTAACCCCACAGTCGCCCTCCCCTCAACCTGTAAGGAAGAAAGGTAAGTAATACAACAACATGTGAAGGAGGATCTCGAACACCAGATCCGTCTTTCTCCTAATCAACCTGATATCATGTAAACACACCCTAACTCCTACTGTCCGTCTGTCTGCAGACGTGTTTCTACACAAATGACGTGCCTACACCGCTGCTCCACTATAGGCTAAATATTCTCTGACTATCACAAGGCCAAATATTCTCTGACGATCACAAAGTCCATGACCAGAACCCTTCTATCACCTCCGACACAACTTACAGATGACTTGCTGAGTTCTAATGTTATGTTCAGTGTCTGTCTGACACTCCTAGTTCCTACAGAAAAAGCGACTCCTCCACTACTCTCCTTCTCTCCCTCTATTGCAGCTCAGAGGTATTTTTACCCTCTTTCCTCTGACTGCCGTTGTAGCTGCTAACTTGAATTGGCATTCTGGTTTCTCGACTTGGACTCTTCTGCACTACCAAATGACGATTCTGGAAAAATCACAGGCCCCGTTACCCATCTCTTGGGTCTGGGCCGTCGGTGTTATTATGACCGACCAATCACGACACCTCTAGGCCCTGCGCCTAGGTTCAGTGTGTGCTTTATCTGAGCGTGAATAGCTCCGAATTTTATTAAGAACCTCTTGTTCTTGCTGAAGAAGTCTGTGCTTCCAGCTCCTTGCTCTCTTGGGTACAAAACGTTTGCACCAGTGAACCCCTTGTCACTACTCCACTTTCTTTCCTGGCTCTGCCGACTCTTCTTCTCCTGAGAAGACCGGCGAACTTCTAGCCGCTCAAGGACTACTGTAGCCCTAGCTGCCACGCCTGGAAAATATCTGCTGTGGACAAAACAATAACAAATATATATCGCACAACAAATTTCCCATATCCTTAACACTTAACTCCCTTAACTCTCACTCTTCAACACTTAAATCCCAACTCTTCAACCACTTAAGTCTCAAATCTCTAACACTTAAGTTTTCAAATCTTTAACACTTAAGTTTCAAATCTCGACCACTTAAGTTTTCAAATCTCCCATACAGCTCCCATGCTCTAGTATCGCTTCAGCGATTAGTAAACATGCCTACCCCCACTTTCCCTCAAATACTGTCCTATCGACACTCTAATCTCCAGACTCAGCTGGCTTAATCTCTTACATGCTGGCGGCTTAGGTTAGCCCGTCACAACATTCTAACCACTGAATGAACCTGTTGCCAGTAAATTCCTGGCCCTACTATTTAACAATGATCGATGTGTTTACCTGGCTACCAAAATACAATAGACTTCACCAGAGACAATAATCTCCCGTCTCCATGAATTCATCAGTATAAACATATGTCTATTAAATAAGGGACTAATTAAAAATCCCAACTAGACCCGTAACTGCTGACTTCAAAATGTAGGTTTTACCCACACAGAGAAAAATACACAATTTCCCATGCTCTAACATTTAAAGCCACTCGTTCTATTACCACAGCGTTACACAAATTAGTCCGCTGGTAATTTACACACACTTGAACAATTAAATACACACCAAAACCCTAGCGTATTATTCGCTAATATTATAACTCAAATATTGAGAAATCTACACCCACGTGTCTGGAATATTATTTACACCCGATTCTGATAACAATGGACATTAAAATCTCTAAAGGAACTGAAATCCTATTCTACAATGCATGCCTCGTTATCTCCCTTCTTCCGTTATCAGATTCACCCCACTAAAAATTAGACACAGCACGTGCTCCTGTACCCCTCTCTCCAAATCCTCGAAAATCACAATGAAATTACGTGCATCGTGTCTCAAAATTATAGTATTTAACATCTACCATCTTTAAGCTTTCATTATCTCATAAAAAGAATGAATGCACTCTGATAATAATTTAGATAAGAGGGAACTCATGGCATGTCCGTTACGAACTAAAATTAATTTAATTCCGCGAGCGTGTTTTACGCTGCACCATTTAAAATCACAAATCCAGGAAAAATTAGATCCCCTGTCTTCTGACAAATAACAGTAATATTCCAATTCCTACAAACAGCTACTCTGCGGAAACTATCAAAATTCCCTACTACCTTTTCACAAAATACCTAATTGCGCTGTCAGTTATAGTCAATTAAAATTATAGCATTGATGGCTCTACTTCTATGAATTAACTTAAACTCCTAGAAACAAATCTGCAAAAATCTTATAAACTATTAAAGCTTAATTAACTTCATATTTACCAGCACGAATTTCTCTCGAAAGAGCAGTCGGCAGTTCTTTCCCAAGGCGTAGAAGTTAAACAAAATCTCCCACTTCTGCCAGGGAATCCCGCTTATTTATTACCCCAGACCACGCTACGCGTGAGTCATAGCTAGGCTTTGTTCTTAAGCGGGTCGATCTATGAACCAACCAACGTGCCAGGAATCGCCCACGGTCATTTCTAAATTTAGAACTTACGGTCAAGCGGAAAATTTCCGTTGCTGACCTGTTTCCACGCGCTTAAAATTGACCCCCATCTGATTTCACCCTTACTAAAAATTATAGCGCGCTCACTGAGAAGAACCGAAAATGCTCTGCCATTATGTTACACTAGAAAATCTCTACATGAACGAATTATCTTAATGAACCAGCGCGCTGGTGCCAGTCTAAAAGTTAAAACTACCATCTTTTCTAGAAACCGTAATTCTTAATCTACACAGAAAATCCAAACTCGATTATTATACAAAGAGAAATAAAAAAAACGAATAAGATAAAAATCCCACCGTAATCTTCCTTAAAAACGTAAAAAAAATGCTAGGAACCGAAACTTGGGGCCTGTTGTAAATTCAATCACATTAACTTCTCACATTACCCCCCTCTTCAAGTTCGTGGTACACGATCTAATTTAATGTGATCTTGTATTTCCAGACTGGCCCGTATCCAGGTCTAAAGGACTGTCTATCGGTTCCGAAGTCTCAGGGTCACGACTGGTGATTTCCCCCTCTTCCGTATTCTCTTCCGGAGCTAGGTGCCGGCTTAAGAAATCGGCTCCTACATTATCCTTTCCCGGGATGTATTGTACCGAGAACGAGTACATGCCCAACAGTAACGCCCACCTCATAATTTTTGCATTGTTGTGCTTGTTGGCACCCAAAAATGCCAACGGGGCATGATCGCTTTGCACAACGAACGGGACCCCATATAGGTATTCGTGGTGTTTGCGAATGCCTGAAACTAATGCAAGACACTCCCGTTCTATTGTTGAATAATTTTTCTCAGCCGCATTAAGTTTCCTACTTGCATAAGAGACTGGGAACAACAGTCCCTGCTGTGTTTCGTCAGCTTGTAGAAGAGTGGATCCAATTCCGATGGCGCTGGCGTCCACTCGTAATACAAAGGGTTTTGTTAGGTCTGGAAGCCGGAGTATGGGCGAACTAGTTAACAGCTCCTTAAGAGTGGTGTATGCTCCCTCGCATTTAGCCGACCATCGAATTTTTTCTGGTTGACCTTTCCGAGTGAGGTCAGTCAACGGCCCTGTTAAGCTATTAAAATTCGGAATGAATTTTTGATAATATGCGCACAGGGAATAAAGGATCTCGTGTCTTTCTTCGTGATGGGGCGAGCTGCGTTCCTTATTTTCTCTACATTTTTGTTTAGTGGCCACATGCATCCATGAGCAATAGTGTGACCTAGGAAGTCTAGGGTGTGAAAACCAAGTAAACATTTGCTCGGGCGGGCGGTAAGCCCCGCCTCCTTCAACCTCCCGAGGAGCAAGGCGACCGTGGCTACATGTTCCTCCTCCGTGTCAGTTGCTATTAGGATATCATCCATAAAATTATGAATGTGGGGGTTTTGCAATGGCCCTAATAGTTTCCTCATCATTCGTGTGAAGGCACCTGGGGCATTATGTAACCCAAACGGCATGACGTTGAACGTGTAGTGCCCTTCACTAGTGCTAAAAGCCAACATCGGCCTGACGTCTTCTTTCACCGGAATCTGATAATAGCCTTTACTGAGGTCTATTTTGGAGAAGATTTTCGCCTGGCTTAATTTGGAAAACAGTTCTGCCGGACTGGGGAGGGCTCGGTTGAAATTCCGTGACGGTGTTGAGCAAGCGATAATCAATGCATAGCCTGGTCTCACCGTTTGGTTTTTGTAATAGGACCACGCTCGAACTGTATGGGGACGTGGTTTCAGAAATGACGTTGGCTTCCAGCAGTTTGTCTATTTCCTCCCGTAACGCAGCTGCTTTGGCGTAGGGGACTGGATATATTTTTGTTCGTACCGGGGTGTCGTTTTTCAGTTTCATTTCAAATTCTAAGAGGTGAGTGAGCCCAGGCTTATCCGTTAAAACATCGGTGTATCGTTGTAATACCGTCTCTAGTTCTTGTACCGCTCCTTCTGAAAGATTTTCCCCAAATTTCACGTCTCGGTACGACTCTGTTAGGTGTAAGGGGTACTCCCCGTAGTTCTCTGGGTCGTCTTCTTCCTCGATAGCCACTGCTAGTGCTAACAGGTGGTCTTGAGACGGTGGGGCCCGTTCTAAGAATTTCTTTAGGAGATTTACGTGGTATATCTTCCTTTTTCCTCTAATAGATATCCTATAGTTGGTGTTAGAGATTTTCTCCAACACTTCGAAAGGCCCCTGCCATCCAATGCGCAGCTTATTGTCCCCTGTGGGAAGTAACAACAAGACCTTCTCCCCTACCTGTAGTTCTCTTTCCTTGGCCGTCTTGTTGTATCTCTGCGCCTGTTTTGCTCGAGCCTTCCGGAGGTTATCTGAGGCCACTTTCCAGCCTAAGTGTAGTCGCTCCTTCAGCTGTTCCACATATTTGGAGGCCGACACCGTGGTCTCATCGGCCTTCCGATCTGTCAAAGACCTGAACAAAGCCTCCAATGGGCCCTTGATTGGTCGCCCAAATAATAGGGTGGCTGGCGGGTAGCCTGTAGAAGCTTGGGGGACTTCGCGATAAGCAAACAGGGCGGCGGGAATAAAAAGGTCCCAATCCTCTGGCCTCTCCTGCCCTAACTTGCGCAACATCGTCATCAAGCTGCCGTTGAACCTCTCCACGAGTCCATTTCCTGCCGGGTTATATGGACTTGTATGTATGTGTTGGGCCCTGAGAATGTTAAAAATCTCCTCCATCAACAAGCTGCGAAATTGGGACCCATTATCTGTCAAGACTTGCTGAGGGAACCCCAGTCTTGTGAAGATTTGCAGCAAGGCTTCTGCCACATGCTTTGAGTCGGTGACCGGAAGGGGGATGGCCTCTGCCCACATGGTGCACACGTCGACTAATGTCAGAATGTACCTGTTCCGACGCTTAGTTCTTTCTAATGGGCCTACAATGTCAACCGCCACTCGTTCGAAGGGGGTACCGACAATGGGCATCTCTCCTAACGGGACTGGGGGTGTCCAGTGTTTGGGTGCCACTCTCTGACACTGAGCACAAGATTTCACAAATCTTATAATGTCAGGCGTCATTCCCGGCCAGAAATAATGGGCCGATATTCTGTGTATGGTGGCCCCCTGCCCCATATGTCCACTAAATGGAAGTGCATGCCCCATTTCCAAAATCTGCGGCCTATACTTGGCTGGCACTACCAATTGGTTATGGCCCTGCTCTTCTCCTCCTTCTCTGCGATAAATCAGCCCGTCCTTCTTGAAGAAATTCCCTTTTTGTTTGGGGTCCTTCGACGTGGGTAATTTCTGAAAACAGGCCTCCAGTGTCGGATCCTGTTGTTGTGCCTCCTGCAATTCCTTGGGCAACGGATTCGTGGGGGCCTCCTTTTCCCGCTCCTTCTTGGCTTGCTCCCTAGTAACCACTGCGGCTACTACTTCCGGTTCCTTTGGGTCCCCTAGGTACACGTACCTACATCCTAAAATGACCTCAAAAAGGGGCCCCTCCATTACTGCCGCCTTGATGGTGCCCCTGACATATTTGGACACTATCTCGATGTGCGCTACCGGGAGGCGCATCGGAGCGTCTCCTCTCAAAACCCCACATATCTCCACGAATTCTCCTGTCATCTGTTCAGGCTTCACTAGACGATGGCCCACAAGACACTCGAAACTTAATCCTGTATCATACAAGCACTCAGTTTCTACCCCATTAACCGTTACCATTCCCTTCGTGGAAGGTCGGTCATTTCTAGGTTGAGAGCCCGTTTCTTGCTCCAAGTCCTGTATGGGAGCTTGTAAACACGCCACTCTCTTGGGGGGGTTTTCCCGACTTCCCCCGGGTCTCCACTGCAAGCTATAATTACTTCTGCCACCCCACGGCCTGCCAGGTGCGTATTTCCGGGCATGGTCCCGTCTTGGCTCGTCCCGTTTATTGGGCTGACTTGGTGGCCTCGCGGAGTTAAAAGCAGATGAATGTGGCTCTCTGGTGTTCGGCCCGTTAGTTGGTTTGCTGGGAGAGGTGTTATTTTCTCGGACGGGCGGGTCAGGGTTTTTCCGTTTCTGTCCCAGCATTTCAGCCTGTGCTGTCTGGAACCTTTCAGCAAAAAGAATGATCTGGTCCAGTTGCTGGGCGCCCTGCTCCGCCAGATACCTCCTCAAGTCTGGAGACATGTGTGCTTTCACTTGTTCGCACATGACAAGCTCTTCGAGTCCTTCAAAAGTTTTTGCTAGACCCGACAATTCTCTCCAACGAGTGAGATAATTCTTCAGCCTTTCTGCGAAATGGGGAAAACTTTCTCCTTTCTCCGGCCTGCTCTCCCTGAACATAGCTTGGCACTTACGGGGAGTCCACTGAAAGCGTTGTAACAGTGCGTTACGAAGGGCCTCAAAGTTATTTTGTTCATCACTGAGCATCTTACTATAGATGTCGTAGGCCTGGTTTTTCAACGACTGAGATAATTTGAGGCACCACAAACTCTCATCCAACCCGTACGCTTTTGCCATTCGTTCAAATTTTTCCAGGAATATGTCAATTTTCTCATTCCCGTTAGGGAAAGAGTCCATTGGAAAATTCATGGCTGCCATCCGGGGCCCTCCGTTTCCTGAGGTGTCTGTCGCCCCTGCTCCGGGAGAATCTCCGTTAGCCGAACTGCCTTCCGAAGATCGGTACTGCAGTTCCAGTGAACGCAGGGCAAGTTCATGCTGTCTCTCTGCTTCTGTGGCCCTTTCCTTCGCCTCCCTTTCTGCCTTTCTCTCCTCTGCCAGTCGGGCCCTCTCTTCTTTCTCCGCTTCCAATTTACGCAGGTCCATCTCTGCCAGTCGGGCCTTCTCTTCTTTCTCCGCTTCCAATTTACGCAGGTCCATCTCTGCCAGTCGGGCCCTCTCTTCCTTCTCCGTCTGCCGGTCCTGTTCCCTCATAATGTAAGCCCTAGTCTCGGCCTCATTCATCCCCATGCTTTTAGCTGCGTCCTTCCATGCAGTAAGTAGCTTGACCAATTCAGCCATCTTACCTGACAAATCAGCAGTAACTCACAACGAGGGGAAATGACAAAAAAGGAACACGAAAAATTTACTGTTACCTTCTGGGCACTACTCCCTGTGTAACCAATGTCCCAAAACCCGAACTCAGACTAGCACCAATCTGAAGAACTACCTGAAAAAATTTTCATTAAGCAGCTACCTAAAAACCCGAATTTACCTTCCTGTTAAGAAAAATTCAGTTAGCCATCAGTTACCTCTAGTCATCAACTAACTACAGCTACAATCTGACTGCACCCTGTGGAGAAACTTCCTGTGGAAAAAAAAACTATTAGCTGGATCAGTTTATATATAGCTCTTGTCTAGGGGATATTATAAAGAAATCTATTTTCCAGAACTTTCCTATAGAAACAATCTATGAATCTTGACACGATCACAGAATTGATCCCAACAAAGATGATCTACCGGACGAACGCCGCCACTTTGTCAAGATCACAGAATTGAACGTAACAAAGATGATTCACCGGACGATAGCACCCACTTTGTCACGAAGTGGATTTAAGACTAGAGGTTGCCTACCTAAATAGACTAGACCCTAGTGGAAAGAAAGACTAAGAAGATAGATTTCAGAAGAAAATAACAGTGACTGTGGGAGATGAGGCTATTGGCGTCAAGGGTCGAGAACCGAAATTGACTCTCCCTTGCCACTAAGTGACGTAATGTTTTGCGATAACCTCACTACCTCTAGCTACCAAGACTGGGATAAGGTTTAATACTTAACACCACAGACACCACTTACAGACAACATATAGGTTGAAGTAAGTGACTGATCCAGCCGGAAATTTACAATGGATTTTATTTACACCACACAAAAAAATTCATATAACATACTACAAAAATAGAATAAACATGCGTGTTCCTACACCTGGAAAGAACATAACAATTAATTTCAAGTGATTAGGTAAGGTAACCCCACAGTCGCCCTCCCCTCAACCTGTAAGGAAGAAAGGTAAGTAATACAACAACATGTGAAGGAGGATCTCGAACACCAGATCCGTCTTTCTCCTAATCAACCTGATATCATGTAAACACACCCTAACTCCTACTGTCCGTCTGTCTGCAGACGTGGTTCTACACAAATGACGTGCCTACACCGCTGCTCCACTATAGGCTAAATATTCTCTGACTATCACAAGGCTAAATATTCTCTGACTATCACAAAGTCCATGACCAGAACCCTTCTATCACCTCCGACACAACTTACAGACGACTTGCTGAGTTCCAATGTTATGTTCAGTGTCTGTCTGACACTCCTAGTTCCTACAGAAAAAAGCGACTCCTCCACTACTCTCCTTCTCTCCCTCTATTGCAGCTCAGAGGTATTTTTACCCTCTTTCCTCTGACTGCCGTTGTAGCTGCTAACTTGAATTGGCATTCTGGTTTCTCGACTTGGACTCTTCTGCACTACCAAATGACGATTCTGGAAAAAATCACAGGCCCCGTTACCCATCTCTTGGGTCTGGGCCGTCGGTGTTATTATGACCGACCAATCACGACACCTCTAGGCCCTGCGCCTAGGTTCAGTGTGTGCTTTATCTGAGCGTGAATAGCTCCGAATTTTATTAAGAACCTCTTGTTCTTGCTGAAGAAGTCTGTGCTTCCAGCTCCTTGCTCTCTTGGGTACAAAACGTTTGCACCAGTGAACCCCTTGTCACTACTCCACTTTCTTTCCTGGCTCTGCCGACTCTTCTTCTTCTGAGAAGACCGGCGAACTTCTAGCCGCTCAAGGACTACTGTAGCCCTAGCTGCCACGCCTGGAAAATATCTGCTGTGGACAAAACAATAACAAATATATATCGCACAACAAATTTCCCATATCCTTAACACTTAACTCCCTTAACTCTCACTCTTCAACACTTAAATCCCAACTCTTCAACCACTTAAGTCTCAAATATCTCTCCAAACACTTAAGTTTCAAATCTTAAGTTTCAAATCCATACAGCTCCCATGCTCTAGTATCGCTTCAGCGATTAGTAAACATGCCTACCCCCACTTTCCCTCAAATACTGTCTTATCGACACTCTAATCTCCAGACTCAGCTGGCTTAATCTCTTACATGCTGGCGGCTTAGGTTAGCCCGTCACAACATTCTAACCACTGAATGAACCTGTTGCCAGTAAATTCCTGGCCCTACTATTTAACAATGATCGATGTGTTTACCTGGCTACCAAAATACAATAGACTTCACCAGAGACAATAATCTCCCGTCTCCATGAATTCATCAGTATAAACATATGTCTATTAAATAAGGGACTAATTAAAAATCCCAACTAGACCCGTAACTGCTGACTTCAAAATGTAGGTTTTACCCACACAGAGAAAAATACACAATTTCCCATGCTCTAACATTTAAAGCCACTCGTTCTATTACCACAGCGTTACACAAATTAGTCCGCTGGTAATTTACACACACTTGAACAATTAAATACACACCAAAACCCTAGCGTATTATTCGCTAATATTATAACTCAAATATTGAGAAATCTACACCCACGAGTCTGGAATATTATTTACACCCGATTCTGATAACAATGGACATTAAAATCTCTAAAGGAACTGAAATCCTATTCTACAATGCATGCCTCGTTATCTCCCTTCTTCCGTTATCAGATTCACCCCACTAAAAATTAGACACAGGAGCACGTGCTCCTGTACCCCTCTCTCCAAATCCTCGAAAATCACAATGAAATTACGTGCATCGTGTCTCAAAATTATAGTATTTAACATCTACCATCTTTAAGCTTTCATTATCTCATAAAAAGAATGAATGCACTCTGATAATAATTTAGATAAGAGGGAACTCATGGCATGTCCGTTACGAACTAAAATTAATTTAATTCCGCGAGCGTGTTTTACGCTGCACCATTTAAAATCACAAATCCAGGAAAAATTAGATCCCCTGTCTTCTGACAAATAACAGTAATATTCCAATTCCTACAAACAGCTACTCTGCGGAAACTATCAAAATTCCCTACTACCTTTTCACAAAATACCTAATTGCGCTGTCAGTTATAGTCAATTAAAATTATAGCATTGATGGCTCTACTTCTATGAATTAACTTAAACTCCTAGAACCACTCTGCAAAAATCTCATAAACTATTAAAGCTTAATTAACTTCATATTTACCAGCACGAATTTCTCTCGAAAGAGCAGTCGGCAGTTCTTTCCCAAGGCGTAGAAGTTAAACAAAATCTCCCACTTCTGCCAGGGAATCCCGCTTATTTATTACCCCAGACCACGCTACGCGTGAGTCATAGCTAGGCTTTGTTCTTAAGCGGGTCGATCTATGAACCAACCAACGTGCCAGGAATCGCCCACGGTCATTTCTAAATTTAGAACTTACGGTCAAGCGGAAAATTTCCGTTGCTGACCTGTTTCCACGCGCTTAAAACTCCCCCTCTACCCCCATCTGATTTCACCCTTACTAAAAAATTATAGCGCGCTCACTGAGAAGAACCGAAAATGCTCTGCCATTATGTTACACTAGAAAATCTCTACATGAACGAATTATCTTAATGAACCAGCGCGCTGGTGCCAGTCTAAAAGTTAAAACTACCATCTTTTCTAGAAACCGTAATTCTTAATCTACACAGAAAATCCAAACTCGATTATTATACAACGAGAAATAAAAAAAACGAATAAGATAAAAATCCCACCGTAATCTTCCTTAAAAACGTAAAAAAAAATGCTAGGAACCGAAACTTGGGGCCTGTTGTAAATTCAATCACATTAACTTCAAATTCTGGGCAAAGTCGTTATGTGGACTTTGTAAACCACGTCTGTCTGTCTGTCGCTTCACTAAACTGTGCACGTCTCTCTCTCTCTTCACTAAAGCAGGTGTTTTTAGTCATCACTTAACCAGATCTTTCTCTCTCTCTCTTCACTAAACCAGGTGTGTTTAGTCATCACGTAACCAAGTCCCTCTCTTTACTAAACTGTGCATGTCTCTCTCTTCACTAAAGCAGCTGTTTTTAGTCATCACTTAACCAGATCTCTCACTTCACTTAACCAGATTTGTTTCGTCACTAAACCATATCTGTATTTTCACTAACTCAGATGTCTTTTTCACCAAAAAATGCTGATCTTTTCACCAAATCTGATATATATCTTCAGTAAGCCAGATCTGGTTTAGTGAAGATGTATACAAATATTGTGTTCTGAGTTTGTCGCCTTGTTTTACTGATGTGTTCATATTTCATTCTGAGTTTATTACCTTGATTTTAACACCTTGTATTCTATATGTACCATCTTATCTTACTGATTTGTTACTCTTGTTCTATACGTGTATCACCTGCTTTGACTGACTTTGACATCTTGTTTTCTGGATGTGTTAACTTGTTTTTCGAATTTTTTCATCTTGTTTTATGAGATTTATCCTTTTTATTTCTTTACCTAACTTTTCCATTTACCTGTAATAAATTTTTTTGGTGACTTTTACTTTCATCTGGTGTTTACCATCTTTTTTAATTTTCGTTCCCAGTGTAGCAAGCAACCACCACTGGAACTGGTTCCTTTGCAGAAAGCCTGCACCAAACATACACACGCTCATGAAGCTGTGGTTTCTGTTACAGTTTGTTTGACATGATGAGGTTGCTAGTCCCGTGCATCGCCTCATATGTGTCGCCTTGTACGACATGCTTGAGGGAGCTGTATTCCTATTCTTTCTTTGTCTCATAAGAGACCCCCCCCCCCGGGGGGCTACACGGGGCACATCTAGTGTTACTGAGATTTGGTTTGGTTTGGTTTGAAGGACTATCTTCATTGAAAACGGACAACTCCATCAGTGCTCGGATCTCTCTTCCCCCCCCCCCCTCCAGATCACATAAGAAGGATCTCCGCACAGTGCACGAACTCCGTAGCACCGGCGAGAATCCCAATGTTGGTATACAGGAATCACACATTCTATCAATATTTTTGTGGTGGGTAGGTTTCAAATTTTTATAATTTTGCCAGGGCAGCGGTTGGACCGCCTATTCTTTACGATTTCCAACTGCCGTGGGTATTTTTATCGAGCGCAACCTGCACACGGGTCCTCCAATGTTTTATTCTTCACCCTTATCCGAGAATGCTTGGCATTCAATTGTAAATGTAGCATGTCGAACCTTCACATGTAGTTGTAATTACTGTCCCATTCTAATGATCTTCCTATCTCGATATTTTTTAATTTAGCCTAATTTTGGCATTCAGCCCAGTTTCTCCATACCTCAACGTATAGTTTATAAACCTGCTTCCGGTTTCCAGATTTTGATGGATCTTTTTTATTTAACGTTTCTGACTTTCACATTTAGATATGATGCGTTTTATCCCACTGGAAACAAAACAAAAAAAAGCAAAAAATTAATTTTTTTTAAATTTTATGTTAATGCCTGTTGTTTTTACAGTGAGCTGGTTTTGCCATATTTCGATGAATAAATGATACAGCACCTCTCTAGCTTACATGAATTATGATTCAGATTTCTAATATGTAGAAAATTATGATTGAATCGGATTCTTTGTTATCTCGAACTGAGTCAGTTTATTTAAGCTATACATGGAAATATGCCCCGGTAAGGGGGGAGGGGATCTCTAACGATACAAAATCCAGAATATGACCATTGCTCCCTTAGACGACGTAAGGAACTACTAACATGAGGTTGTGTATGGAACTACTAACATGAGGTTGTGTATGGAACTACTAACATGAGGTTGTGTATGGAACTACTAACATGAGGTTGTGTATGGAACTACTAACATGAGGTTGTGTATGGAACTACTAACATGAGGTTGTGTATGGAACTACTAACACGAGGTTGTGTATGGAACTACTAACATGAGGTTGTGTATGGAACTACTAACATGAGGTTGTGTATGGAACTGGCAACCTCATTACTTACATAACTTACTACAGACACCACCTCTGCCAGAGAATATTAATACTTAAGTGCAGGCTTCCTGTCAGGGGACTAGTTACAGTGATGATCCTATGCCCCACAGGAAGCGATAATAAAAATGAATGTATAAATGATATCATCGACATGTGCTTGAATGTATAAATGATATCATTGTCGCGAGAGGGTAGATGTTATTGAAATTAATAAAATATCCTGGACACAAAGTTGTATCATGTGATACCAGGATAGTGCCAGATAAGAGTCTGGTCTTATAAGTAATACCCCCATCCCTGAAAAGAGTAAGGGTGTATAGACAACAAAGGTAGGATCAAGCTGTATAAGTTCCTAGAGAAGATGGTAATGTATTACTGTAGGTCCCTATGTGCTCCCTCTCCAGATCCTCCTCTGTTAATATTATAATTATTGTTATTATTTGACTCTGCTAGGGGATTAACTACATTATTTACCAACAAATCTTTGAACTATACTTAAATAATTAAGTAAGTCTGCTAGTAAATATTTACAATTTATTTATGCAGTCTCTCTTTTCTGTTTGAAAAGCTTGATAATGAAAATCAAATTCAATTACAATATTTAAATAAATAAAACACTGATGAAATATACACGACTAGCTATTGTCTTTGAAATTCCTATCAATGATCCTTCTTTCTGGCTGCACTTCATCTGGTTGTAGACTTTTTGTTGAATATCAAAATTAGTTCTTTAGTTACTGAATTAATCAATCATTGAATCTGAAGTTGCCTAGGCTCTCTGAATTGCACTACATTGTCATCATCAAATAATGTCTTTGACGACTTTAATTGTATTGTGCTTGTCTGGTTTTACACATTACAGTAGCCTTGTATGGCTACTCATCTGTTGTGATGAATCTGGTTCCACTCTTGTCCTGGCATGAAAGATTACTTGAACCTCCTCCAGACAATAGGTACTTGACTGGCCCTCTGTACTAAAAGGCGCTTGCACCAGTGGATGACTCTTGTATGAGTAGTTTTGTGTATAGGATATAACCTGAAATGAATTAGAGGCAACCTCTATATTGACCATCGCTATCCCATTATTACAAAGGTTGGGGATGATAGACAGTTTCAGACAGTGTGCTAGCAGATGCACAGGACATAATATAGAATCAACAATCAAATCCAGTTCACTGTAACTACAATTTCCCTCTAAATCCTTAGTTAGAGCCATTTGTCCATGATGCACCTCCATACAATGATTAGGTCTTGTTTCACAATACTAAGTAATACCTTAATCAACAACACTAAAACAATTCCTTTCATCCTGTCTTATGTTCTTGGTATTTAGTCCATTCCATCGAGAAATAATTCTTTAAATGCTTTTCGAAACCTACCGACTCAATTTTGCTATCATTCTAAATTTATTTTGAATATACACAGGCTGCTAAGTCCTTCAGCAATGTACACAGTAGTTCAAACACATCTACACACTTTCTAATGCACACTGTACTTAATCAATAGCAATACGTATAACTATATATACACACAGTCGAGCTGTTAATGGTTGCTATGATCTGCTTTCAGATGTAGTTGGCAAAGGCCCTGTTCATTAACACTTTCTAGCGCTCGCTGTGATTTGAATTTTTGGTTATGGCCTCGATTAGCATAAGGCAAGGTCTATTTATACTAGCACATCCGGCGCCAGAGAAGGCAGGGGCTAACGGGGTGTTGGCAATCTCAAAATGATGCATAATTTGTCTCGTTGTACAAATATGGAAAACTACTATCCTTATTATCTTTCTTATTCCTGGAGCGATTTTATTCATCTAAGGCTTAAATTATGCCCTGAATTAATCTTCATCTTCCTAACTAGTAGTCTTTTAGTCTCCTAAGTGCATTTTATTCTATGCATACTTTAAACAGCTAAATTAAGGACTAACCTGAGGCTTCAATGCATTAAACTAGAGATTTCTCCCGTCCTATATTAGTATTTGTAAAAGTTTCAGTACTTACGGGTAGAGCAACATTCCCAGTATTAAATTGTATACCTCTTCCATGCTGTACTTCTTTCATAAGTTGGTATGTAATTTCCAACTCCAACAATGTTACACAGATGGAGAGACTCCATTGTTAGGCCAGTACGTTTTGTAAACAACCAAATGAGGAAGCATTTCATTGGTCAGGGTATCATGCAGTTCTTACGATATATAGCGCACGGTGTGGTCAGAGTTTCTCAGAATTATTCAGAAGGCCGTGTTGTGAAACAGACCAACTCACGACAATCATCGACATGTGCTTGAATGTATGAATGATATAATCGACATGTGCTTGAATGTATAAATGATATCATCGACATGTGCTTGAATGTATGAATGATATAATCGACATGTGCTTGAATGTATAAATGATATAATCGACATGCTCTTGAATGTATGAATGATATCATCTACATGTGCTTGAATGTATGAATGATATCATCTACATGTGTGTCACATATGGAAATAGTGCAGCAGTGACCGTCCACTTTTGCCCCCCCCCCCCCCCCGGTCAATCTAGGGTTATATTTTTTTTTGTTACACCAACGCCTGATTCACTATCGCAATTAACACGCGAGCCGTCTGGCAATTAAGCACGGTGGAACAAAGCGAAGTGCGCAGCATGGCGTAATCGTTCTTTGATCAGGGAAACACGCGGGCAGTAGACCAGGCGTTAACAGTTTCTTTGAAGAATCAAGGGCGATAAGTCTGAGACGTACCTTGGATTGTTACTTTTTCAGGGGAATTAACTTACGTAGCTGATATGCCGCAGGCGGGGAGAATGAAAGACAAGCCAGAGGTTGTCGGTCGGCAGAGGTGAAGAAAAGACCTTTCATTCAGGAATCGAACCGTAGATGCGCCCGGCCCTGGCCGTAGGTGCGACTTTCGCATTAAGGAGCGAAAGAACGGCATCTATGGATATATATCCCGTCTCCCCAAAAGTCATTATCAGTTGCTCAGAGAATTTTCTGAAATAACTAGCTCGATATACTAAGAGTTTTTCGTACAAAGTGAATGCTTAGATTCGTGGAGTTGTTTCCAACTTTCTCTGTTTGCGGTAATTTATATACTAGCCGTTAAGTGATTTAGTGTGTTGTAAGTTTTTCATTATATTTCACTCGGATTTTCTGTGTTAAATTGAATAGCGTATTAAATAGCATATAGCTAAATTTCCCCAGCTGTAAAGTAAATTTCATTACTCGCTATTCCCCAGAAAGAGATGCTATAATTGACTAGTACATACATTAAAAAACTGGCTACTGACGGTATATATTATTTACTTATATCCATTTTGAGTAATTTTATAAATGACTAGTGTTCATATCACGCGTTAAAAGCGATAGGATAAGCTAGACATTTGTGGTTTATAATCTAATTTAATAACGGAGCGGTTAAAGAGGTCTTACCTTAACACGTGGTAGAGATATAATATTGATATTTTGGTTAAATATTTATATTTCTATCCTAAATCCAGGCTGGTCAAAAACCCAGCAACCTAGCGGTCTTATGGTCATATGAAATTATGGTCATATGAACTTATGTCTTATGAACTATGGTCGTAGGGTCCATTGGTCTTATAAGTGTATAAGCAACCAGAAACTTTATAATATGGTTGAGTCTTCGGGCTATGACCTGTGCGGTCCATTTTCTTCATTTTATGAGAGATACTAAACTATAACAATCATTGTAAATGTTAACTGGACCAGAACTATGCCAGATTTTACCTATATAAATCTCATCAGCTAGCTGTGGCAAAATATATTGTCAGCAACATTTGTGTAACTTAACATAGTGTTTCAGCAACCAGAGGCTAGACAACACAGGAAATATATATGTATTATTCCTCCTATGTCGGCGGTCACCACGTATGAACCTTACACCAACCAACTGAAGGCAGAGATACAGTATTTATACAGGAAAACAATTAAATCACCAACTCCAGCGACTACCGTGAAATTTGCAGTCAGCAGCTACGGCTAGTCTGTGGCTGGATTTGGCAAAAATTAATATGACACTGAATAGTCTTATTACTTATTAGTGTTTATTTCCACGGAATGCCTGCGACAACTATTGGTAAGCGAATATGAATGTGGCCACAGTATGAAGGATTGAATGAACTGTAAGAGAGTAACATAATCTAGGGAACTAATGGTTGATTCTTCTTCTTGGAGCCTTCAGAGACTCTAGGGAACTAATGGTTGATTCTTCTTCTTGAAGCCTTCAGAGACTCTACGGAACTAATGGTTGATTTTTCTTCTTGAAGCCTTCAGAGACTCTAGGGAACTAATGGCTGATTCTTCTTCTTGAAGCCTTCAGAGACTCTAGGGAACTAACGGTTGATTCTTCTTCTTCAGCGTTCAGTTTGTAGTCATGCTAGATCTGCAGGCCTGTCGCCAGGATGAAGTCCACAGTCTTTTCCAGGTCAGCGCGGCAGCCCTATAACTTCTGCTGGAGCTCAGCACCCCCTGACCAGGTCAGACGTCGTTGGTCATCATGGGTTGGGCAGTTCTGGAGAATGTATTCGGTGGTCTGGATTCCAGTACTGCATGGACATTCATTTGAATG
Source organism: Oreohelix idahoensis (assembly GCA_024509875.1). Taxonomy (NCBI): domain Eukaryota; kingdom Metazoa; phylum Mollusca; class Gastropoda; order Stylommatophora; family Oreohelicidae; genus Oreohelix; species Oreohelix idahoensis. The sequence continues at coordinate 235,219 of JAMPIV010006025.1, forward strand.
AGATATCCAATGGTTGATTAGAATGTCACTTCTTGTTTTTAAATTTGTATGTTCTCACTTGAGCATCCGATTGACAGAGTGGTTTGAGCGCTGGTCTCCCGCGGCAAGGGTGTCGGGTTCGAATCCCGGACCGCCACTCCTTTGCCTACCAAGCTGTAAATGGGTACCTGACTGTGCGTTATGGAAGGAAAAGGCAGCAAGGAAGGTGTCACGGATTGCCTCCTCTGCTTTGCAGTAGTGGTCCAACAGTGACCAAAACTCAAGAGTATCTAATATTGGCTTCCACGGTATCTACCTGCGCGAAAGATTACTCTTAGCAGAGATATTGATAGAAGATTAATGCCTCTTCTACCTTAAAGGAGCATTCACAAGATATTCCCGGAAGTCAAGAACAAAAGCTTCTTAGGGCTGAGCAATTTGTTAGCTTATTATCTGGTCCGTCGCCTTTTGTGAAGGGTTTAAGCAATGGTTTAGCCCGTTCACCTCCCCCCCCCCCCCCAGGTGGCGTAATCCAAAAAATCCATCTTATAAGGTACAGCTCTGTTTAGTGTAAATATTGTATATGTCTAGTTATTTATATATAGATTAACTATTCTGGCTCATACGTTTGCTTTCATACATATAATCAATTATTATTGTTTAGTTTTAAAACAACAGGTAACAAATTTAATAGTGAAATAGTCTTTAACAGGTTAAAATAAATATGGAAAGATTAGTGGAAGTTTGATGGATATAAAGTTCTCATCATTGAGACGTAGGTGGGAATTTTAACTTTATACTTAAAGTTTAACTGAAATGCCTTTTTTGCTGGTGCCTTTTAGTTAGCACTTAGCTTGTATGAGTGAGTCCTGCAGCTGTGGTTCATCAATTCTGTGATGACGAAAACCTTATCTACAGTCTCTTCTACTGTAGGCGGTTATGGTGGATGCTTTTCTCTCACACTAGCGGCGTTAGTACCACAAATCGTCTGATGGCTTGTAACCACGAACTTCACACAAATAGAAAGAAACAAATGCCTGCTGAGTACATTTGTTCGCCGCAAACATTGTCATGCACTCCACCCACCAATGTTAACCTCTCAGAAGAATTAAATTCCCGAGCACGCAGTATAACTAATGGAATATGATGAAAATTCACTCATATTCTTACTTTGTGTTAACTAAGAAATTGCGTCTGGAAAATGCGTGAAATAATGATTTGCCTGAATTACAATTAAAAAAAGGTACATACATCTTCACAAGATAATAGTTACACTGGAGCCACATATGATGTAATCACTCATCACTGCTCCAGTCGGACAGTCTGGGTCGCTCTGCTGTCGGGTGTGCCGCACGACTAGTCAGAAACAATCACTAGCTCTTGCTGTAGTGGTACCTGAATATACGATTTTCTATATGTTGAGTTGCCATGCCAGCCTCATATATAACCCACTACCAAGAAAACATGTTAAATTCACGTATGTAATAGAGAAATGTTCACAACTTACCCCAAATTTTTGGGAATACCCAATCTCCTTGCGCAGATTTTCAGACGGATTCGAAGCAATTTCGGTGCAAATGCTCTCGAATAAATTTTTGTCTGAGAAATTCCTCCTATGACGGTGTTCTAATGAAATCACTTTGCCTGGGGAAAAAATAGTAAATTCCTCTTCGACGGGTGTTCTGCGATACACTTGGTCTGGGATATTATTTATCTTATGAACTAATGATCCAAATTCCCTAGGTTTTTCCAGTCTTGCATTTATAAAGTCCTGGTCCTGACGTTTTTACAGTCTATGTATTTAAATTTGCGGGTTTACTCTAAGGTTTCAGAGTTGCCCAATACAGAAGTCGATCAGCCACTTTTGATATAGGAATTCTAGGTCCGATCCTTCTCTTTCTGGCTGCTTGGGGAGTTGCTCGGTTGAAGTTGCGAAGCTGTCTGTTCTGGGTTTCTGAGTTTCACTAGATTCTATCTCTCAATCTCAGTTCAAATCACGAATGGTGTTCTGCCGAATTAGTTATCAATAGAATGCATTGTTTATTCGGCATCTTAAACCCCAGCGCAAACAAATCAACCTAGCACTGTCCAAGTGCCCCGTTTTAAATGAAATCCTAACCACACATACCTAGATAAAATCACCCCAAACACCCACTACCCAAACCGACATACACCCAACAAACCCACCTACAAAAAAAAAACCGCCCCCCTAAAACCCCGGCCCTTGCAAACTGAAAAGTAACGCCAGCCGTTAAAAAAAAAAATAAAAAACAAAAAAAAATAAAAAAATGACGAAAAAAAAAAATATAAAAAAAAAACAAAAAACAAAAAAAAGAAAAAAAAAAAATCCCCCCCCCTCCAAATAAACAAAATATTAAAAAAACAAAAAAAACACCCAACCCCCCCCCCCCCCCCCCCCCCCCCCCCCCCCCCCCCCCCCCCCCCCCCCCCCCCCCCCCCCCCCCCCCCCCCCCCCCCCCCCCCCCCCCCCCCCCCACCCCCCCCCCCCCCCCCCCCCCCCCCCCCACCCCCCCCCCCCCCCCCCCCCCCCCCCCCCCCCCCCCCCCCCCCCCCCCCCCCCCCCCCCCCCCCCCCCCCCCCCCCCCCCCCCCCCCACCCCCCCCCCCCCCCCCCCCCCCCCCCCCCCCCCCCCCCCCCCCCCCCCCCCCCCCCCCCCCCCCCCCCCCCCCCCCCCCCCCCCCCCCCCCCCCCCCCCCCCCCCCCCCCCCCCCCCCCCCCCCAACCCCCCCCCCCCCCCCCCCCCCCCCCCCCCCCCCCCCCCCCCCCCCCCCCCCCCCCCCCCCCCCCCCCCCCCCCCCCCCCCCCCCCCCCCCCCCCCCCCCCCCCCCCCCCCCCCCCCCCCCCCCCCCCCCCCCCCCCCCCCCCCCCCCCCCCCCCCCCCCCCCCCCCCCCCCCCCCCCCCCCCCCCCCCCCCCCCCCCCCACCCCCCCCCCCCCCCCCCCCCCCCCCCCCCCCCCCCCCCCCCCCCCCCCCCCCCCCCCCCCCCCCCCCCCCCCCCCCCCCCCCCCCCCCCCCCCCCCCCCCCCCCCCCCCCCCCCCCCCCCCCCCCCCCCCCCCCCCCCCCCCCCCCCCCCCCCCCCCCCCCCCCCCCCCCCCCCCCCCCCCCCCCCCCCCCCCCCCCCCCCCCCCCCCCCCCCCCCCCCCCCCCCCCCCCCCCCCCCCCCCCCCCCCCCCCCCCCCCCCCCCCCCCCCCCCCCCCCCCCCCCCCCCCCCCCCCCCCCCCCCCCCCCCCCCCCCCCCCCCCCCCCCCCCCCCCCCCCCCCCCCCCCCCCCCCCCCCCCCCCCCCCCCCCCCCCCCCCCCCCCCCCCCCCCCCCCCCCCCCCCCCCCCCCCCCCCCCCCCCCCCCCCCCCCCCCCCCCCCCCCCCCCCCCCCCCCCCCCCCCCCCCCCCCCCCCCCCCCCCCCCCCCCCCCCCCCCCCCCCCCCCCCCCCCCCCCCCCCCCCCCCCCCCCCCCCCCCCCCCCCCCCCCCCCCCCCCCCCCCCCCCCCCCCCCCCCCCCCCCCCCCCCCCCCCCCCCCCCCCCCCCCCCCCCCCCCCCCCCCCCCCCCCCCCCCCCCCCCCCCCCCCCCCCCCCCCCCCCCCCCCCCCCCCCCCCCCCCCCCCCCCCCCCCCCCCCCCCCCCCCCCCCCCCCCCCCCCCCCCCCCCCCCCCCCCCCCCCCCCCCCCCCCCCCCCCCCCCCCCCCCCCCCCCCCCCCCCCCCCCCCCCCCCCCCCCCCCCCCCCCCCCCCCCCCCCCCCCACCCCCCCCCCCCCCCCCCCCCCCCCCCCCCCCCCCCCCCCCCCCCCCCCCCCCCCCCCCCCCCCCCCCCCCCCCCCCCCCCCCCCCCCCCCCCCCCCCCCCCCCCCCCCCCCCCCCCCCCCCCCCCCCCCCCCCCCCCCCCCCCCCCCCCCCCCCCCCCCCCCCCCCCCCCCCCCCCCCCCCCCCCCCCCCCCCCCCCCCCCCCCCCCCCCCCCCCCCCCCCCCCCCCCCCCCCCCCCCCCCCCCCCCCCCCCCCCCCCCCCCCCCCCCCCCCCCCCCCCCCCCCCCCCCCCCCCCCCCCCCCCCCCCCCCCCCCCCCCCCCCCCCCCCCCCCCCCCCCCCCCCCCCCCCCCCCCCCCCCCCCCCCCCCCCCCCCCCCCCCCCCCCCCCCCCCCCCCCCCCCCCCCCCCCCCCCCCCCCCCCCCCCCCCCCCCCCCCCCCCCCCCCCCCCCCCCCCCCCCCCCCCCCCCCCCCCCCCCCCCCCCCCCCCCCCCCCCCCCCCCCCCCCCCCCCCCCCCCCCCCCCCCCCCCCCCCCCCCCCCCCCCCCCCCCCCCCCCCCCCCCCCCCCCCCCCCCCCCCCCCCCCCCCCCCCCCCCCCCCCCCCCCCCCCCCCCCCCCCCCCCCCCCCCCCCCCCCCCCCCCCCCCCCCCCCCCCCCCCCCCCCCCCCCCCCCCCCCCCCCCCCCCCCCCCCCCCCCCCCCCCCCCCCCCCCCCCCCCCCCCCCCCCCCCCCCCCCCCCCCCCCCCCCCCCCCCCCCCCCCCCCCCCCCCCCCCCCCCCCCCCCCCCCCCCCCCCCCCCCCCCCCCCCCCCCCCCCCCCCCCCCCCCCCCCCCCCCCCCCCCCCCCCCCCCCCCCCCCCCCCCCCCCCCCCCCCCCCCCCCCCCCCCCCCCCCCCCCCCCCCCCCCCCCCCCCCCCCCCCCCCCCCCCCCCCCCCCCCCCCCCCCCCCCCCCCCCCCCCCCCCCCCCCCCCCCCCCCCCCCCCCCCCCCCCCCCCCCCCCCCCCCCCCCCCCCCCCCCCCCCCCCCCCCCCCCCCCCCCCCCCCCCCCCCCCCCCCCCCCCCCCCCCCCCCCCCCCCCCCCCCCCCCCCCCCCCCCCCCCCCCCCCCCCCCCCCCCCCCCCCCCCCCCCCCCCCCCCCCCCCCCCCCCCCCCCCCCCCCCCCCCCCCCCCCCCCCCCCCCCCCCCCCCCCCCCCCCCCCCCCCCCCCCCCCCCCCCCCCCCCCCCCCCCCCCCCCCCCCCCCCCCCCCCCCCCCCCCCCCCCCCCCCCCCCCCCCCCCCCCCCCCCCCCCCCCCCCCCCCCCCCCCCCCCCCCCCCCCCCCCCCCCCCCCCCCCCCCCCCCCCCCCCCCCCCCCCCCCCCCCCCCCCCCCCCCCCCCCCCCCCCCCCCCCCCCCCCCCCCCCCCCCCCCCCCCCCCCCCCCCCCCCCCCCCCCCCCCCCCCCCCCCCCCCCCCCCCCCCCCCCCCCCCCCCCCCCCCCCCCCCCCCCCCCCCCCCCCCCCCCCCCCCCCCCCCCCCCCCCCCCCCCCCCCCCCCCCCCCCCCCCCCCCCCCCCCCCCCCCCCCCCCCCCCCCCCCCCCCCCCCCCCCCCCCCCCCCCCCCCCCCCCCCCCCCCCCCCCCCCCCCCCCCCCCCCCCCCCCCCCCCCCCCCCCCCCCCCCCCCCCCCCCCCCCCCCCCCCCCCCCCCCCCCCCCCCCCCCCCCCCCCCCCCCCCCCCCCCCCCCCCCCCCCCCCCCCCCCCCCCCCCCCCCCCCCCCCCCCCCCCCCCCCCCCCCCCCCCCCCCCCCCCCCCCCCCCCCCCCCCCCCCCCCCCCCCCCCCCCCCCCCCCCCCCCCCCCCCCCCCCCCCCCCCCCCCCCCCCCCCCCCCCCCCCCCCCCCCCCCCCCCCCCCCCCCCCCCCCCCCCCCCCCCCCCCCCCCCCCCCCCCCCCCCCCCCCCCCCCCCCCCCCCCCCCCCCCCCCCCCCCCCCCCCCCCCCCCCCCCCCCCCCCCCCCCCCCCCCCCCCCCCCCCCCCCCCCCCCCCCCCCCCCCCCCCCCCCCCCCCCCCCCCCCCCCCCCCCCCCCCCCCCCCCCCCCCCCCCCCCCCCCCCCCCCCCCCCCCCCCCCCCCCCCCCCCCCCCCCCCCCCCCCCCCCCCCCCCCCCCCCCCCCCCCCCCCCCCCCCCCCCCCCCCCCCCCCCCCCCCCCCCCCCCCCCCCCCCCCCCCCCCCCCCCCCCCCCACCCCCCCCCCCCCCCCCCCCCCCCCCCCCCCCCCCCCCCCCCCCCCCCCCCCCCCCCCCCCCCCCCCCCCCCCCCCCCCCCCCCCCCCCCCCCCCCCCCCCCCCCCCCCCCCCCCCCCCCCCCCCCCCCCCCCCCCCCCCCCCCCCCCCCCCCCCCCCCCCCCCCCCCCCCCCCCCCCCCCCCCCCCCCCCCCCCCCCCCCCCCCCCCCCCCCCCCCCCCCCCCCCCCCCCCCCCCCCCCCCCCCCCCCCCCCCCCCCCCCCCCCCCCCCCCCCCCCCCCCCCCCCCCCCCCCCCCCCCCCCCCCCCCCCCCCCCCCCCCCCCCCCCCCCCCCCCCCCCCCCCCCCCCCCCCCCCCCCCCCCCCCCCCCCCCCCCCCCCCCCCCCCCCCCCCCCCCCCCCCCCCCCCCCCCCCCCCCCCCCCCCCCCCCCCCCCCCCCCCCCCCCCCCCCCCCCCCCCCCCCCCCCCCCCCCCCCCCCCCCCCCCCCCCCCCCCCCCCCCCCCCCCCCCCCCCCCCCCCCCCCCCCCCCCCCCCCCCCCCCCCCCCCCCCCCCCCCCCCCCCCCCCCCCCCCCCCCCCCCCCCCCCCCCCCCCCCCCCCCCCCCCCCCCCCCCCCCCCCCCCCCCCCCCCCCCCCCCCCCCCCCCCCCCCCCCCCCCCCCCCCCCCCCCCCCCCCCCCCCCCCCCCCCCCCCCCCCCCCCCCCCCCCCCCCCCCCCCCCCCCCCCCCCCCCCCCCCCCCCCCCCCCCCCCCCCCCCCCCCCCCCCCCCCCCCCCCCCCCCCCCCCCCCCCCCCCCCCCCCCCCCCCCCCCCCCCCCCCCCCCCCCCCCCCCCCCCCCCCCCCCCCCCCCCCCCCCCCCCCCCCCCCCCCCCCCCCCCCCCCCCCCCCCCCCCCCCCCCCCCCCCCCCCCCCCCCCCCCCCCCCCCCCCCCCCCCCCCCCCCCCCCCCCCCCCCCCCCCCCCCCCCCCCCCCCCCCCCCCCCCCCCCCCCCCCCCCCCCCCCCCCCCCCCCCCCCCCCCCCCCCCCCCCCCCCCCCCCCCCCCCCCCCCCCCCCCCCCCCCCCCCCCCCCCCCCCCCCCCCCCCCCCCCCCCCCCCCCCCCCCCCCCCCCCCCCCCCCCCCCCCCCCCCCCCCCCCCCCCCCCCCCCCCCCCCCCCCCCCCCCCCCCCCCCCCCCCCCACCCCCCCCCCCCCCCCCCCCCCCCCCCCCCCCCCCCCCCCCCCCCCCCCCCCCCCCCCCCCCCCCCCCCCCCCCCCCCCCCCCCCCCCCCCCCCCCCCCCCACCCCCCCCCCCCCCCCCCCCCCCCCCCCCCCCCCCCCCCCCCCCCCCCCCCCCCCCCCCCCCCCCCCCCCCCCCCCCCCCCCCCCCCCCCCCCCCCCCCCCCCCCCCCCCCCCCCCCCCCCCCCCCCCCCCCCCCCCCCCCCCCCCCCCCCCCCCCCCCCCCCCCCCCCCCCCCCCCCCCCCCCCCCCCCCCCCCCCCCCCCCCCCCCCCCCCCCCCCCCCCCCCCCCCCCCCCCCCCCCCCCCCCCCCCCCCCCCCCCCCCCCCCCCCCCCCCCCCCCCCCCCCCCCCCCCCCCCCCCCCCCCCCCCCCCCCCCCCCCCCCCCCCCCCCCCCCCCCCCCCCCCCCCCCCCCCCCCCCCCCCCCCCCCCCCCCCCCCCCCCCCCCCCCCCCCCCCCCCCCCCCCCCCCCCCCCCCCCCCCCCCCCCCCCCCCCCCCCCCCCCCCCCCCCCCCCCCCCCCCCCCCCCCCCCCCCCCCCCCCCCCCCCCCCCCCCCCCCCCACCCCCCCCCCCCCCCCCCCCCCCCCCCCCCCCCCCCCCCCCCCCCCCCCCCCCCCCCCCCCCCCCCCCCCCCCCCCCCCCCCCCCCCCCCCCCCCCCCCCCCCCCCCCCCCCCCCCCCCCCCCCCCCCCCCCCCCCCCCCCCCCCCCCCCCCCCCCCCCCCCCCCCCCCCCCCCCCCCCCCCCCCCCCCCCCCCCCCCCCCCCCCCCCCCCCCCCCCCCCCCCCCCCCCCCCCCCCCCCCCCCCCCCCCCCCCCCCCCCCCCCCCCCCCCCCCCCCCCCCCCCCCCCCCCCCCCCCCCCCCCCCCCCCCCCCCCCCCCCCCCCCCCCCCCCCCCCCCCCCCCCCCCCCCCCCCCCCCCCCCCCCCCCCCCCCCCCCCCCCCCCCCCCCCCCCCCCCCCCCCCCCCCCCCCCCCCCCCCCCCCCCCCCCCCCCCCCCCCCCCCCCCCCCCCCCCCCCCCCCCCCCCCCCCCCCCCCCCCACCCCCCCCCCCCCCCCCCCCCCCCCCCCCCCCCCCCCCCCCCCCCCCCCCCCCCCCCCCCCCCCCCCCCCCCCCCCCCCCCCCCCCCCCCCCCCCCCCCCCCCCCCCCCCCCCCCCCCCCCCCCCCCCCCCCCCCCCCCCCCCCCCCCCCCCCCCCCCCCCCCCCCCCCCCCCCCCCCCCCCCCCCCCCCCCCCCCCCCCCCCCCCCCCCCCCCCCCCCCCCCCCCCCCCCCCCCCCCCCCCCCCCCCCCCCCCCCCCCCCCCCCCCCCCCCCCCCCCCCCCCCCCCCCCCCCCCCCCCCCCCCCCCCCCCCCCCCCCCCCCCCCCCCCCCCCCCCCCCCCCCCCCCCCCCCCCCCCCCCCCCCCCCCCCCCCCCCCCCCCCCCCCCCCCCCCCCCCCCCCCCCCCCCCCCCCCCCCCCCCCCCCCCCCCCCCCCCCCCCCCCCCCCCCCCCCCCCCCCCCCCCCCCCCCCCCCCCCCCCCCCCCCCCCCCCCCCCCCCCCCCCCCCCCCCCCCCCCCCCCCCCCCCCCCCCCCCCCCCCCCCCCCCCCCCCCCCCCCCCCCCCCCCCCCCCCCCCCCCCCCCCCCCCCCCCCCCCCCCCCCCCCCCCCCCCCCCCCCCCCCCCCCCCCCCCCCCCCCCCCCCCCCCCCCCCCCCCCCCCCCCCCCCCCCCCCCCCCCCCCCCCCCACCCCCCCCCCCCCCCCCCCCCCCCCCCCCCCCCCCCCCCCCCCCCCCCCCCCCCCCCCCCCCCCCCCCCCCCCCCCCCCCCCCCCCCCCCCCCCCCCCCCCCCCCCCCCCCCCCCCCCCCCCCCCCCCCCCCCCCCCCCCCCCCCCCCCCCCCCCCCCCCCCCCCCCCCCCCCCCCCCCCCCCCCCCCCCCCCCCCCCCCCCCCCCCCCCCCCCCCCCCCCCCCCCCCCCCCCCCCCCCCCCCCCCCCCCCCCCCCCCCCCCCCCCCCCCCCCCCCCCCCCCCCCCCCCCCCCCCCCCCCCCCCCCCCCCCCCCCCCCCCCCCCCCCCCCCCCCCCCCCCCCCCCCCCCCCCCCCCCCCCCCCCCCCCCCCCCCCCCCCCCCCCCCCCCCCCCCCCCCCCCCCCCCCCCCCCCCCCCCCCCCCCCCCCCCCCCCCCCCCCCCCCCCCCCCCCCCCCCCCCCCCCCCCCCCCCCCCCCCCCCCCCCCCCCCCCCCCCCCCCCCCCCCCCCCCCCCCCCCCCCCCCCCCCCCCCCCCCCCCCCCCCCCCCCCCCCCCCCCCCCCCCCCCCCCCCCCCCCCCCCCCCCCCCCCCCCCCCCCCCCCCCCCCCCCCCCCCCCCCCCCCCCCCCCCCCCCCCCCCCCCCCCCCCCCCCCCCCCCCCCCCCCCCCCCCCCCCCCCCCCCCCCCCCCCCCCCCCCCCCCCCCCCCCCCCCCCCCCCCCCCCCCCCCCCCCCCCCCCCCCCCACCCCCCCCCCCCCCCCCCCCCCCCCCCCCCCCCCCCCCCCCCCCCCCCCCCCCCCCCCCCCCCCCCCCCCCCCCCCCCCCCCCCCCCCCCCCCCCCCCCCCCCCCCCCCCCCCCCCCCCCCCCCCCCCCCCCCCCCCCCCCCCCCCCCCCCCCCCCCCCCCCCCCCCCCCCCCCCCCCCCCCCCCCCCCCCCCCCCCCCCCCCCCCCCCCCCCCCCCCCCCCCCCCCCCCCCCCCCCCCCCCCCCCCCCCCCCCCCCCCCCCCCCCCCCCCCCCCCCCCCCCCCCCCCCCCCCCCCCCCCCCCCCCCCCCCCCCCCCCCCCCCCCCCCCCCCCCCCCCCCCCCCCCCCCCCCCCCCCCCCCCCCCCCCCCCCCCCCCCCCCCCCCCCCCCCCCCCCCCCCCCCCCCCCCCCCCCCCCCCCCCCCCCCCCCCCCCCCCCCCCCCCCCCCCCCCCCCCCCCCCCCCCCCCCCCCCCCCCCCCCCCCCCCCCCCCCCCCCCCCCCCCCCCCCCCCCCCCCCCCCCCCCCCCCCCCCCCCCCCCCCCCCCCCCCCCCCCCCCCCCCCCCCCCCCCCCCCCCCCCCCCCCCCCCCCCCCCCCCCCCCCCCCCCCCCCCCCCCCCCCCCCCCCCCCCCCCCCCCCCCCCCCCCCCCCCCCCCCCCCCCCCCCCCCCCCCCCCCCCCCCCCCCCCCCCCCCCCCCCCCCCCCCCCCCCCCCCCCCCCCCCCCCCCCCCCCCCCCCCCCCCCCCCCCCCCCCCCCCCCCCCCCCCCCCCCCCCCCCCCCCCCCCCCCCCCCCCCCCCCCCCCCCCCCCCCCCCCCCCCCCCCCCCCCCCCCCCCCCCCCCCCCCCCCCCCCCCCCCCCCCCCCCCCCCCCCCCCCCCCCCCCCCCCCCCCCCCCCCCCCCCCCCCCCCCCCCCCCCCCCCCCCCCCCCCCCCCCCCCCCCCCCCCCCCCCCCCCCCCCCCCCCCCCCCCCCCCCCCCCCCCCCCCCCCCCCCCCCCCCCCCCCCCCCCCCCCCCCCCCCCCCCCCCCCCCCCCCCCCCCCCCCCCCCCCCCCCCCCCCCCCCCCCCCCCCCCCCCCCCCCCCCCCCCCCCCCCCCCCCCCCCCCCCCCCCCCCCCCCCCCCCCCCCCCCCCCCCCCCCCCCCCCCCCCCCCCCCCCCCCCCCCCCCCCCCCCCCCCCCCCCCCCCCCCCCCCCCCCCCCCCCCCCCCCCCCCCCCCCCCCCCCCCCCCCCCCCCCCCCCCCCCCCCCCCCCCCCCCCCCCCCCCCCCCCCCCCCCCCCCCCCCCCCCCCCCCCCCCCCCCCCCCCCCCCCCCCCCCCCCCCCCCCCCCCCCCCCCCCCCCCCCCCCCCCCCCCCCCCCCCCCCCCCCCCCCCCCCCCCCCCCCCCCCCCCCCCCCCCCCCCCCCCCCCCCCCCCCCCCCCCCCCCCCCCCCCCCCCCCCCCCCCCCCCCCCCCCCCCCCCCCCCCCCCCCCCCCCCCCCCCCCCCCCCCCCCCCCCCCCCCCCCCCCCCCCCCCCCCCCCCCCCCCCCCCCCCCCCCCCCCCCCCCCCCCCCCCCCCCCCCCCCCCCCCCCCCCCCCCCCCCCCCCCCCCCCCCCCCCCCCCCCCCCCCCCCCCCCCCCCCCCCCCCCCCCCCCCCCCCCCCCCCCCCCCCCCCCCCCCCCCCCCCCCCCCCCCCCCCCCCCCCCCCCCCCCCCCCCCCCCCCCCCCCCCCCCCCCCCCCCCCCCCCCCCCCCCCCCCCCCCCCCCCCCCCCCCCCCCCCCCCCCCCCCCCCCCCCCCCCCCCCCCCCCCCCCCCCCCCCCCCCCCCCCCCCCCCCCCCCCCCCCCCCCCCCCCCCCCCCCCCCCCCCCCCCCCCCCCCCCCCCCCCCCCCCCCCCCCCCCCCCCCCCCCCCCCCCCCCCCCCCCCCCCCCCCCCCCCCCCCCCCCCCCCCCCCCCCCCCCCCCCCCCCCCCCCCCCCCCCCCCCCCCCCCCCCCCCCCCCCCCCCCCCCCCCCCCCCCCCCCCCCCCCCCCCCCCCCCCCCCCCCCCCCCCCCCCCCCCCCCCCCCCCCCCCCCCCCCCCCCCCCCCCCCCCCCCCCCCCCCCCCCCCCCCCCCCCCCCCCCCCCCCCCCCCCCCCCCCCCCCCCCCCCCCCCCCCCCCCCCCCCCCCCCCCCCCCCCCCCCCCCCCCCCCCCCCCCCCCCCCCCCCCCCCCCCCCCCCCCCCCCCCCCCCCCCCCCCCCCCCCCCCCCCCCCCCCCCCCCCCCCCCCCCCCCCCCCCCCCCCCCCCCCCCCCCCCCCCCCCCCCCCCCCCCCCCCCCCCCCCCCCCCCCCCCCCCCCCCCCCCCCCCCCCCCCCCCCCCCCCCCCCCCCCCCCCCCCCCCCCCCCCCCCCCCCCCCCCCCCCCCCCCCCCCCCCCCCCCCCCCCCCCCCCCCCCCCCCCCCCCCCCCCCCCCCCCCCCCCCCCCCCCCCCCCCCCCCCCCCCCCCCCCCCCCCCCCCCCCCCCCCCCCCCCCCCCCCCCCCCCCCCCCCCCCCCCCCCCCCCCCCCCCCCCCCCCCCCCCCCCCCCCCCCCCCCCCCCCCCCCCCCCCCCCCCCCCCCCCCCCCCCCCCCCCCCCCCCCCCCCCCCCCCCCCCCCCCCCCCCCCCCCCC